>DWRA01000177.1:0-31736 GCA_018250295.1 Spathilepia clonius
CACTGCTGTTATTAGGCAGAAATAAGTGTGGCGGTGGTGCCGCCGGAGTCGAACTACAAAAGGTTCTACCACCTTTGGTATTATATATATTATCATTTACAATCCTTTTACAATCCTTTCAATCCTAACAATCCTTTTCAAATTCCAAGACGGTCAATATTACCTGCAACACGTGACTGAGATGAAATACCAGTAATAGACAAGTCGGTCATTGTAGTGCAATATAGCAATAACGAGATGTGAGACTTGTTTTTATGTGGTGTCTAAACCGGCGAGTACTGCAAACGAGCAGTTTAAACGCTGCGTTTAAAATGCTGTAATAATTGGAATGTTCGAAATTAGAGAAATTAGTTGAATGAAATGTACTATGAATGCATTGATTTTTTCGTCATACCTTTTATATTAATGATGCTTTGCATATTAATTCTTTGGTATACTGTATACATGGTATACATGGTGGTTTGAAATTCGGCCTCAATCTGGTCCAAAGTTCGATCTCAGGCATTTTAGATCTGATTGTTCGAAGTTATGTTTGTGTTAGAAGTTAATTGTTATTTGTTTTTAATGAAGGTAAACTTCTGAGTTCAGATCAAGTTTAAAGAAATGAAAATTCTTAAAAGTATGTGTACCAATTCGCAATTAGCCAGCGTGGTAGACTTTGGCTCAAAGCCTTTTTACTCTGTGACCTGTGACTACCAACGAAACAGTATCCGATTGACGACGGTTTACCATAAATTATTTATAAATATTATTATTATTTTATATGTTACCTAACGATAAGGCTATCTGATGAAAAGGATTCACCGTTGTCTATGGATATTTGCAACGCCAGAGGCGTCGCCATTGCATTGCTGGCTTTGGAGGAGAGCTCTTTTTGCACCTTTTTTAAGAGCTCTTTGTCACAGCGCGCCAGAAATACCTCAGGAGGAAGTTATTTGTGATTCGTCCGTCCGATTTCGTCCGTCTGTGCGCACAGTTCAAGTGCGTTGCATATACGAATACACTCACCAACACTTTTCCTCTCACATTGTGCAATCGCATTATGACCGCGCTGCTAATGATTACTTTAAACTAAAATGAACTATTATGTAGATATGTTACTAGCGTTCTTGTCGCGGCTTTGTCTGTCACTTATGTAATGGTAAATCAAGTACGGCTGTCCATGTCACCTGTAAGCTATTTGAAATCGGATGGCCCCCCTTGTCACACAGGCTTGTTCTTCATTTCATAAGTGGATTTAGTAGGAATGTTACAATTAATACAATGATTAAATATATATTTTTATCTGAAAATAGCATTGTCGTTCGACCCAATATAACAGTAATAGGTAACGCCACAGTATAATCATAATAAGTTGTACCCTTCATAATTGCACAATAATATACTGCATACTTTACATAGTACATATGTAATTTTTATTTTGTTATAGAACAGTATTAAAACAGCTGTAATATTTTATATACTAACAAATGACACGTAACTGTATTTGTACATTTTATACCATTATTTTTTTATGTTTAGAACTATTATAGTACAGTATATATTTTTATTTCAGTTAACGCGAACTCAAGAATCGCGCCCGTGATCATCCACTTGGAATATTCTCTGCTTATGCGATCGTTGTGCAAAACGCATTAAATCGTATAAGTTGCCTAACGTGATTGATTTGTAGATATATTAATTAGTGAGTACTAACGCTAATTATAATTATCCGTCGTGGACGTAAAAACTGTGCGAAACAGGGCAAAGCGATTAAGAACAAGTTGAACCCGATTTGCTTTATTATACAACGTTACAGAAAGGCAGTAAAATTTTAGTTAGTTATATTTTTATACAATGGAAGTATCTAGTAAATGAGCATATAGTGCACGTGCTGGTAAGCGGCAACGGTTGCCCATGGACATTTGTAACCGACCCCAAATAAAATTAGAATCTTATGTAGGTCGGTCACGAGTACGTTGCTATCCTTGAGAACTAAGTAAGACACCTCAGATACGTATTTCTCCCTTAACACTCCAATCAAACCAGACCACAGCAGCGCTTATCACTGTCGTTGTTAGACAAAATAGGTGTGGCGGTGGTGCCTTCTTGCCTTCTGTGCTTTGGAAGGTACGTGAATCTGTCGTTCTCGGTTGTAGTCAATAGGTAGCAGTCATTAAATTCTTTCGGAGGTCTTACACGGTTTAAAACATACAACTCGAATTAAATACATATACCTACTCATACGTGGCACTCTCGATTTTCCCCAGTTGTTCAGAGAAGAGGAGAAACATTCCCAGCTGTGATACATACATAAAGGTTGAAGCCAACGCTACAGAAATTAAATGGTGGTGAACCAGTTGTATAAATGAAAAAACATTTCATGACGTTTGTTTAAAATAAAATCTTTGTTGTTTAATGCCCATTATTAACCATCAATTTTATTAATTTTTCGCCTACGAAATGTAGATATTTGACAATTTCTAGAAGATGACAATTTATGGTCAGATCCTTTATCTGCAACTACAACTCAGATAACAATACAATTTAATGATGTTTTCTTTGAAAATTTCACATAAATATAGGTGATATGTAATCGCATAATAATTATTTGCATAACCTGTTCTGTGGTGATATTGATACAAGTGTCGCCAATAGGTAGATAGCAAGTTGAGAATAATATTTCAAAAAGATTCATTATCTGTGTGTGTTAAAAACAACATACTACTATTTCATGTGTTATTATATTTATTTCTTAGTTAATAAAAAAAAACTTCATGCAAAAATTGTAAAAAGCAAGCGAATATATTAAATTTTAATTATATCTTTTTTATTCTGTGGAAGAGTAGTATTAATTTTCTAAATATATCCGTCTTTGGTGGCAAGGGTCGATCTTTAGTACATAGAGTGTACCGTCAATTATGTTACTTCCAATATTTGTTCTGGCTTCAACAGGCAATAATCTAATTACATTTTTAACTATACCTATCTGAGGGTTCAGGGTTGCGCGTCATCTTTCGTGGTAAGTAGAATCTAAGATAAGTATAACATGCAGTATGTTTGGTAATAAAATGCTTATTCATTCTGTTAGTTCTATGCTGTCGTCAACCTTTCACTATCCCATTGCTGGCACGGGTCTCCTCTCAGAATAAGAAGGGTTTAGGCCATAGTTCACCGCGCTAGCCAAATGCGGATTGATAGATTTCGCGCACCCTTGAAAACTTCATTTATATTTTTAGAAACTCTTAGGTGTGCTGGTCTCCTCGCTATGTTTGCCTTTACAGTTTTAGGAAGTGATCATTCATACTTAATACGCTCATAATTCAGAGATGCGTATCTGAAATCAAACCCCTGACTTCAGAAACGAAAGGACGAGTTTTAATCCATTAAGCTAATTCTATGCACTTGTAAAATAATGAAATTTTGGAAAACAAAATCGCCACACCCAATCTTGTAACAGTAAAAGAAAATGCTGCTGAGTTCTAATCAGAAGGGTGTAGGAAGGAAGAGACATTCGCATGCAGGATTAAGACCTAGTATTGGGGCGTAGCAATATATCTATGATTGACCCATAGTAGCTTACCATTAGTGCATCAGAACGACTGCATACACTTTTGCTACCTCAGTTACATAAATTAAGATAGCAAATATCAGAGAAACAAGGAAGGACACATTTACAAATTCAAATTAATGGTATTTAAACAGGTGATGTTTTGTAACATTTGTATTAACACTCGATTTTAATTAGTAATTCCAAAATTATAACATTCTATAACAGTAACACAAGGTGTCCATACATGTTAAACTTAAAAAACTTAATTGAGTTTAAGAATGTTATAAATTATTATCCATTATGGATAAAAGTAATTATGACGAAAGTGTTGTACCATTTTTGGCAGAAGATTTTATAAATAACGATATAAAATGTACCTGGAAGCCGTTTATACGACAGGTGATTTTTTAGACTATACGTATGTTATAGATGATGGAATATTTTAACAATGTTGTAAATTAAAACAATGACTTGCTCAGGTATTATAATAGTGTTTCTTCCAACCACAAACCTTTTTTGAAAGGTTGAAGTAGCAAATGAGGCTGCAGTCCAACTGATGAAAAGTGGTTACTGCCGCTAGTGGATATCTGTGGTCAATTTTACCCTTTTTATCCCTTCACACATGTGACATCATCGACGAATACATCATCGTCGTCGTCATCAACCTATTACTGTTCCACTGTTGGGCACTGGTCTCCTCTCAGAGTAAAAAGGGTTAGGCCATAGTCTACGGTGCTGGCCAAGTGCAAATTGAAAGTGCGACTTCACACACCTTTGGGATCTTTTTTAAGAACTCTCAGGCTTACGTGTTTCCTCACAATGTTTTCCTACACCCTTAAACCAAGTCATACTTAATTTCTTATAGGCACATCAACTATCTGAGGCCGAGTTTCAATCATTAGGCTATCAATGAACATCCTTTCATACTCTTCCACCGAAATGCAGAGCTGCCTCAGGCTAGTCATGGTGTGGTAGTGTTACCTTCCAAGTCGAACCAAAATATCAACGCTTGAAAGGCAATCCTTTCTAAGCAACACAATTACACCAAATTATATACAATGGTCTTACCGTAATGGATCTATCACCTTTAAAAAAATAAAATATTTTCTCTAGCAGTAGTGGTAAGAGATTTCCGCTAAGATTGGCGAGATTTAAAGAACAATAATTATATCTGTTTCAGTTAATTATAAGCAGTGGAATCTGGTCGGTCTTCTTTTTGTATGGCTTATGTATTGGATCACCCACAGTTTTTATACCTCAAATTAGGCGAGAAGCTAATTCAACTGACGTAATCAGCAAGGAGATGGCTTCGTGGCTGTGTGAGTTGTTATTTGTACTAATTAAATCACAACTAAATCTTTTAAAAACAACTTTAGATAAAGTTTTATGTTACAAAAATTATTAACAATAATTTACCATCACATTTAAATTATATTTAAGCACATACAGTGACTGATTTAACATATTTGTTGCTTTCCCAAAAACTATGTTTTACCACGTTTTTTATTACTTATAAAAATACATTGTATAATGGAAAAATTGAACTCTTTTTCATTTTTATTTCAGCTTCAGCATGTGCATATAGTGGAGCATGCTTTGTGCCTATATTAGCGACATTAACGGGTTCCATCGGTCGGAAATACGCAAACTTGTATATAGGCATCGTTTCGTTAATAGGTTCCATTATATTTAGCTGTAGTACTAATGTTACACATTTGTTAATCAGTGAAATCATCCTAGGGTCCAATGTAGCTGCCTTAGTTACTACAGCCATTTTAATTGTTACAGAGTATACTTCTCCTTGCTATAGAGGATTATTTTTAACCATAAAATCTGCCTCTTTCTTTTGGGGACTATGGGTTGCGAACATGATTGGGACTTTTACACATTGGAAATATATTGGAATCGTGGGCGGAGCTTGTGCAACTTATTCATGTCTTGTTGCTCTGTATATGCCTCAGTCGCCATATTGGTTAGCAAGTAAAAAACGGTTCAAAGAATGTACGTCCTCACTTTTCTGGATCAGAGGATCAAATGATGAATCTAAAAGAGAACTTCTAAATCTTATTAAAGCTAAAACGAATGTAGAAAGGGATGCAAAAAGTTTTGTGTCAGAGATTGTAGAATTTAAAAATGTAATATTCACTAAAATATTTTACAAGCCTTTGTTGTTGTCCTTGTTGATTATAACTCTCAATAACTTCTCAGGGAAGTATGCGTTTAGTGTTTTTGCAATAGATATCATCAAGAAGATTACAAATAGCGAATCGGCAGCTTATTCCGGTATGCTCATTCTGGACGGTTTTACAGTGTTTAGTACATACGTCGGGAGTGGTTTGTCAAAATTTCTTAAACGTCGTACTTTATTCATTGGTGCAACAATGGTAGCTGTTTTATTTTTGTTTACAATTTCTATTTATTTGTACTTAAATTCTATAGGAGTTACTGTAGAAAATAAGTATGCATCGATTACGTTACTAATTGGATATTCGGTTGCTTTAGCTGTAGGACCTTTAATACTGTCGACATCTCTCACTAGCGAGCTTATTCCTGTGACGCACAGGATGTCTTTTACTCTAATAGTAGGTTTTTTCACAAATTGTGTTTTTGCTACTCTTATAAAAGTAGCTCCGTTTTTATTTGGTTTATTGGGAGCTCATGGGGCATTTTTGTTTTATGGAATTTCAGTTACAATATGTCTCATTCCTATTTATGCGTACCTACCAGAAACAAAAGATAAAACGCTACTGGAAATACAAGAGTGTATGAATGGTACAAAAGCAGTAAGACACAACGGTATATATGAACAAATTATAAAATAACTGTAATGTAATTTGTTTACAAAACGTCATTAAATAAATCACCTATGTTTTGTAGATTTTCTGATATCTTGTTTGGGTCAGCAACCCATCTGGTTTGTTTTCTTTCATCTTAATTTGAATGCTGCTTCCAGGAGTGCTGGCTACTTCTAGGAGAAGCAATCACTTTAAGCCAGACTTAGCCAACCAGCTTTATAAACTGCCACTTATTAGGCAAAATTAAAAAAAAAACTAATAGGCCTTTTTCAAGACAATGTTAATACGCCGTATCACAATACATTAAAATAATCTAATTTATGTTATTTTATGTAATAAAATTAGCATCGCAAATCCCTAAATACGGCGAACATAATTATTATCTAAAAGATAGTGGAAATTGGTTCCGTAACATTGTTATTTTATTTGTAATAACGCTCTGATGTAAAAGTTCCTTGCATCTTATGCAAATTATGCATAAAACTACTTTAAACTTATTGAAAAAGATGTTTTAAAAACATGTTTTTTTATTAATATTAAAAGACTTAAGAATTTTTTTCTGTCACGTGAGACTCAGGCTGCCTGCAGTCTTGGTCCTATTCGACACTGTTTCGTAGATAATTTTCCTGTCATGCATGTGTCATTTAAAACGTATGTCGCGGAGGAAAATCGCATGTCAGCAAAAAGGTCCTAAGCGTCATTACTCTCTTATTTATGTCAGTCTCAAATTAAGCAATTAATTTATCGATTTCACGGAAAAATATATAAACCCCTATAATTTTTCCGAGCACGGAATCCAATAAAAATAAATTTATTTATATCTCATTGTCGCGTCAGTCACGTTCATTTCTTTGCTACGAGTCAACTTATTCAGTACAAATACTTCATTGACGATGGTATTCATATTTGCATAGCTGAAAAATAAAATTTCGAAAATCATTATTATTCATTCAAACCATTCTGAATGTAATAATATGGTAGTATTATTAGTAAATTTGTGTTAAATATTGTGAAAATGGACAACTCTTACTATACCACTGTTACTGCAAAAACACCCGAAGAGAGAAATGCCGGTGATGTGGTATCACGGAAATATCTTTTACGACAGGTAAGCATTTTGACTACCATGCAATATTTATATTTCTACTACTGCTAACTAACTCCCTTCTGAAACATTTCGCAATCTTTGTCACACGGGCTTATGAAAGGACCAAAAAATTATATCTACGAGGTTTCCATCGGATAGACTTATAGATTTAATTAAGAAACATAAAAATATTCATTTCACTTTTGTAGAGATGTAATTACGTGACTTTACTAACTATAGTCGTTCAAGGTAAAATGCAAATACAATTAGAGTCCTACCTAAGGTCAACCAAGGATCCGTTGCTATCTTTGAGGACAAAGTTGGAATGTCGTTTCGGATAAGTTGGTTACAAAACCACACGCTTTAATCCGGAATACAGCAGTCATTAAGATTGTTGTTGTTATAAGCTACAATAACAACCTTATAGGCAGAAATAATCGTTATTGTTTTGGCAGTGGTGGTTCCAGAGCTAAACTATATAAGATTCTTCCACCTTTAAATGTGTGTTTATGTTACAACCCTTCAGCTACTGTTCATACCGGGATGTGGCGCTGGTGCCGGCCTATACTTATATCAAAGAGTTTTATTAATTTATTATTATTTTAAATCCGATAACAGAGATCCGTTTTTTTAGTATATAATACTAATGTTATTAACATTAATACCATGACAATGAAATTAATGGATTTGATTCAAATTAAAATTTTATTATAAGTACCTATATTAATTTATTTTATTTTTCCAATTAATACTAAATTTAAACTTCCTATGTATATGATTGTTTACTTCTACGTTTAAATATACTTTCAGATATTTATTTGCTCTGGTATCTGGACTAGTTACTTCTCATTTGGTCTGAGTTATGGATCTCCTACAGTACTTATTGCTCAAATACGACGAGAGGCTAATTCGACGGATGCTGTCAGTCTTGAAATGGCATCTTGGTTATGTAAGTAAATAAACCACATTCAACAGTAATTAGAAAAAATAATGCCATAACTATTGTCATAACTTAGATTGATAGTACTTTGAAGGTAGGTAGAACTTTTTGTGGTTCGACTTCGGAGACACCACCGACACACCTATTTCTGCCTTACAACTCAGTGTTAAACGCTACTGTATTCTAGTGTGAAGGGTGTCGTAATGGATAAAATATTTAGTCAAGATGTTCCAACTTAGTCCTCAGGGGTAACAACGTATCTGTGGTCGACTTCAGTTGGGATTCTAGTCTTATCTGGGGTGGATCACAAATGTCTATCGGCGGCAGTTGCCACCTACCATCAGGTGGACCGCATGCTCGTTTGTTATGCTATTACATATGTATATATAAAAAAAACTTGCCATGGTATCGCAGGTAAAACCGCGAGGCGAAGTTAATTGCATATAAATTTACAATACAGTATACAGGTAAGTTAATATAGTCGTAGTAATTTGAATACAGCTTAATCCAGCTATATTTTAACCGTAAGATCGATAAACCGGTTAGTCTGGCCGCAAATTGGTAAAATCTCAAATGTGTTAAAAATATTATAGCGTCTTATTAGCGACCTAAACTCACATAGATTAATTAGTAATGCGTATAGATTTGTATAGCGATTTAAAGGATATTGATAAACAGTAACATTTTGAAATATGTCTGTCTGGAAATCTACCCTGGTGCCATCTGCATAGCTTGGACCGTAACCAGAGAGTCTCTCATGTTGCTATTTAAATAAAATAAACATAACTCGTAATAATTTCGTACGGGATTACTAATATTATGATTATGCATTTCCTTTACACGACCTTTTTCTTTTCACGCAGGCTTTCATCTGTGTGTTTTTACACGCGTGAACTAAGTTGCTTCGGCCTCCGCGTCTTACATGTGTGTTGCTTACATGACACGAAAAGGATGCAAATGGCACGCATGCGACGCGGGCATAAGCCCGCGTGACAGGAAGAATGTCTTGTATAATATATTTTTACACTATGTTAATTTTTAAAATTATTTATGTGAAGTAAATACATCGAGAGTAGGTCGAGGATATGTCATTACCCTGCGCGCATAAGAAGTTGGACATTTTCCAGGTTAATATTCAGAGTCGCTCTATTTATTTATGCATACGACAAAATTAATGTGCCTATATTTATAGTACATTCACATTGCGAATGTATGATACCTTGAGCCTATTTATACGACGTTTTTTTAAATATGACATTCCATTATCCGTTTCTGATCAGTAATACACGGACCTCTGGTGATCCAGTGGCACGAGATTGCCACTGTCGGGAGTAATAATCTTTAATGTATGTGCAAGTATGTCTAGTTTGGCACGCCTTGCAGCTTGAACGGCTTGATGGCATATGAGTATCATTAAATTCGTCTAAATTGTAGGAGTCACATAGGCATATTTTTAAGCAGTCGTTTTTTTTTTATAACAATGACTCGTTAGTAATGTAGACGTTGGTATAGTAAGAGGATTATTTTTCACCGACTACTTTCAAAGACATTTTTTTTTAATTCGTACAAGGTAAAATGTATTGCTGATTATGATCTATGGTAAGACGAAAAATGTACTAAATGCATTATGATGCAAAGGTTAAGAACCTCTGTTCTAGAGCATTATTGACAGTATGATGCACATTATCAAACGTCATTGGAACCATATCTTTCTCAGAAGAGAGTGGGTCACGGATTCCCGGCGCCACCTCACTATCTATTTGCATTCATCCCGGCACATTCAAGATCTACTTTGTAATTTATACTCTTACTCTGTTTAAGTGGAGTAATTCATAATTCAGCGTTGATACAACTTATATCTAAGACGCATAGCTGCATCAAAGTAGGTAGATACCAGACATATTCCTTACAAAATTCGTGTCAAAGTAATTAATAAATAAACCGCGATTCAATTCTTTCGTTGCAAAATTTCATTATAATTATTATTTTAAGTAACATATGTATTTATTTGAAATATAATGGATTACAATCAATGTTATTTTATGTAATATTTACATTTTAAATATGTATAATTGTGTTTACTTCCGTTAGCTTTATTTAAATAAAGATTAATTTCAGTCGGAGAAATCTTAAAAGATAAGATAGTAAAGGGTTACCGACCCAAAACTAAATATTTTCTAATAAGTAAACACTTTTTATTAGATGTAGTTTACCTACGGAATATTAGTTTACCATTTTAATATAAATGAACATAATAATAGAACACCGCTAATCGAATACAATCACGTTCAAAATTCAAGTCCTCTTATGAATAAATAATTTTATTCCAACGAATTAAACTGTTTCCATCGAACAATTCCGCGAATATACAGTATGGCTTCGTAATTCTTGATAAGACCAACGTACTTCAGATAACTTGATAAGAAACATCGAAACAATGTTCTTATAACACTAACAATTGTAGAAAAAGATCCACAACGAAGCATAACACATGTTGAGGCGGCAACCTTCACACATGACATCATAGCGGCTCATTATGCTTAAGATTAATGAGATTAATACTCACCAACTTGTTTTATCGCCGTTCTTGTTATAAGTAATGTGTTCCGCAACTGAAAATCCAAAATATGAGCCGAACTCTCCATACTTTATCACAGGAATCCTCGGCTCCAGGTTGAAACTGGAAGCACTACGTATAATACACAATAATAAAACACTAAAACACCCAACTTTTGCAGCCATCGTTCAGTTCGTGATGTATTCGAGATATAAATCGTATTGTCGCACCAATTTCACTGTTTACCAGTTATTACTTGGAACATCGCGATATTCGTTAAAACGCACGATCTGTGAGCGACGAGACCCCCAGCGCCGTCGCCGCTTGCCGGCTAAGTATTCCCGCTCAACTTTTGTCGTAATTCTGTTGACTCTACTACGTAGACATAACGTATCCTACGCGCTACCAACACACAGTAGAAGCGAGTGAGTGAACTCATAAAACAACCTCGATTTTTCTGGTCAGCGCCATCTAGTGAGCGAGATTCTTACTATTTCGACTGCATAAGTGGTGCCATCTAACAGAAGTTTGAAATCTACATAAGATGGATCACCCTTGTTCATTCGTTCTCGACTCACCATACAGAGATAAAGTTCTAGACGCCATACATAGATGCCTCTAAATATCGTGATTGCAAAACTCGCTTCATAAATGTATGCAAATGAAAATTCTTTAACATAAATGTCATGCATTTTTATAACATTAAAGTAGCAATCACAAGACATTTGTAACCAACTCCATATACAACAGAAATTTTATCTAAAGCTGATCGCAGACTAACATGGTCAGTCATGCAAGTAAATCAGTCAACACTCACATACTTCCACCGGAGCAAAAACCACTTTAGAAATAGGTATGACCGTGGTACCTCCCCGGTCAAAACGTACTTGTTCTACCTTTCAAACTATTCATCTCAAAATCGTAATATATTGTAATTCAGATATTGTAATTCAGAATTACACCGGCAGGGAAAATTTGGAATTAAACAATGACCATAAAATTCGTACCCACGTTGAAATTGCCCATGCAACATTTAAAAAGACGCAAAAAGTATTATGCAACTCGTATACACCATGCTTCGAATACGAATTATCTGAATATTATTTTAACCGGTAGTTTTCTACAGAAGTGAAGCTTGGATTCTCAAAGCAAGCACCCAGAATCGTTATGAAGCATTCCAGATGAAGTGTCACCGAACTCAGAAACGTTTATAAATATAACTCTAACTTAAAATTCAATTGTGAACGACGAACTTATGAAAGTATTTCCTTTACTTTTTAGACATTGGCATCATGCTTGATATTTATTATTTCTTTTTTGCGCTTGTAAAATTTCTTAAAGTTCCAAGAGCTTATTTCTAGCACACTTTTTTATTGTGTTTCAAATGAGCACTTAGTCCATCTGATGGTAAATGGCCACTGCCGCCTATCAAAATCTATGATCAACCACAGATAATATTAGAATCGTACCTGCAGTCGACTATATTTGTAGTCGACTGCAGGTACAATTCTACCCCTAAGGACTAAGTTGAAACGCTTCGCATAAGTAAGTCCTCCATTAGCTCCATTAGCACACTTACAAGTTTTCATTAGAATTACATTTACATTTTTATTTTAGCTACCACAATACCTTATTTGAACTTTATTTAAGCTCAAAATATTGTATTGAAATAAGGATTCATACCATATGCCACTCAATCATATTCAATTTAAATTAAATCTATGTGTATTAACTAATAAGCTTGCCTAGATGTATTTTTGTATTAAGCTCTATTTTAGATTGGTAGTTAGAGAAGTATTGAATTATTCGTGTAAATAATAGTAATATGTAGGTACTTAAACAGTATGCGTATCAAAAGTTGCCTATTTATATATAGACATTTTCTACATTTGTGTAGGTAGGTAGGTTAGGTTAGGTTAGGTAGAGGTAGGTATTTTAAAACCAAAATAATAACAAGATGTAGAAAAATGAAAGTTTTATTCCTTTAATATAGAATACAATACACGAATAATTTATAATTTAGTGACATTTATAAAATAATAGTTACAAAAACTAAAAAGAAACGAAACTTAACATACAAATATAGTATTCACTACGTATTTCTGATAGTGATCCTAGTCTTTTACTACTCTCTCCGGCAGTTTGGTGTGATATTGAAAGCTAGACACACGGCAGCGTGTCAGCCAAGTTCATTTAAATAGACATTTATCTTCAGAAGTGCACTATTTATAGGTACCAATTAAAAGACGGAATAATTGTTTAAAATTAAGAATGAAATAGCCATACAGATAGTACTAATAGCAGCTCAATTCAGTCCAATACGATTTTAATATGATATTTATCGTCAATTTCCAATATCCATATCCATAGTCGTGTGAGATATCAACCAAATCGAATCTACAACCGAATTGCTGACAGCACGGATCATTTTATTTTGACCTTTCCTCGGTTGCAAATTCGTGACCGTATCGGTTGGCATAGACGGAGCCACTGTCGCGCCTGGTTAGTTTTTAGCACTACAATACAATTAGCGATTATTATATCGATAATATCGATTATTACATCGCTTGTATTGCAACACCATTCGGGTCTCTGGTACGATTTAGGGCAGAGGATGGAAAGTGAGCTCGGTTTGTGAGTGAGCGAACAGCAGGTTCAACTGGGAGTCCAATCCCACGTTGAATACTTTCACCAGTTTAGCTTCAGCCTGACCGGGCTCCTTCCGTACAAGTGCCACTCCTGATACCTTCATGAGATGCACTTCGGAATCTACAGAACCACCGCCAGTTGTGGCTAATTTGACGTGACACGTGACATCAACTTGAATGTACTTCTCGACCGCTTTGCCACGCTTTCCCGGCACGTCCAAATATTCTGTTTTCTCTTCGATTTGTGGCAAATCAGCGCGGAACACGCTAGCTTCACCGAGGACACCCTGGAGGAAAGAAGAATAATTTTCGTATTATTATCGTTATACAAATTATAATATTAAACGTATTTAATTTATGGCAACATTCCAAAGATATAATTAGAGACTAACTTTCTGCCAATAGCAATACAGAAGTTACGACGAGCCCACATCATTACTTGCAAACAATGCACGTGCTGATACAAAATGGTCTTATTGGCGTTGTGCCAAAAGTGTGATGCGTACATTATTATAAATATTCCCCCATTACTTACCCCATTTCCAGAGATAGAGAACTTCATGTTGGGATGTACAGCCCGGGATTCCATGCCGAGACCTTCAGGATGAGAGTCAGACCAGAAGTAATTCTCGGGTGCATTAAGGGTGTCGGGTTTGAACGTGATGCGTTTGCCGTAGCCCATGCCGACGGACTGCAGCAACAAGCTGCGCCCTTCGAAGAGATGACGACGGCTGCTCGCAGGACGCACACGGTAGTAGAAACCAGGTACGATACGGGGATCAACGTATGTACCTAAAATTCAAAATGTGAGTCATTCTTATATATTTTGGATTTTTTGGGGAAAATTACGTAAATTGCCACAATATGTAAAACTAGATAGTTAAAGTAAGACGAAAATTACCGATAACGGGGAGTTCGTATCTCTCAAGGCCAACGACGCAGTATTTGCAGGGAATGTCATTAATTTCATGTCCACTGACAGTGATCCTCCTGGAGGAAGACTTGATGCCAGGCTTCAGTTCATAACCCTTCTTTAATTGTTTGATTCCAATAGCGACGTTAACTACTCTCAGCACGGTGGCATTTCCTCGTCCTTTTTTAAGGATGGCAGTTCCGGTGACTGGCACCAACTTAGTAGCACCATCATTTTCATACCACTCTACTTTGCAAAGCGTATTGATCTTCACTTTCTTCTCGATTGTTCCATCTTCAGAGATCTTCTGTTCAAGCTCAATTTGATTTTTCTGTAAAGAAAAATAAAAGTACTTTAAATTTAGCACTTTATTACTAAGCATAGGTAGATTAACAATAAAGTTTAAGTATAAGGCATACCTGCTGTTGAACAACTTCTAATATTCCTTGTGGTTCATGGTTAGCATCATAGATAGTAAACTTGTCTCCATCAGATACAGCTTCAATCTCAAACACAAAGCCTTCTGGCCTGGAGTCAGTCCAAAAGTAATTGTTATTCTCATTCAGGGTTGAATTATGGGGTTCGAATGTAACGCGCCTCGCAAATCCACGACCAATGGATTGAAGGGTAAGGGCTTTTCCTCCGAACAAGTATCTTGGTTTCACCGATAGTAGAGGCGCATCCAAAGTCTGAAATATTTACATGTATGATATAATTAATGTTCTAACAAATTTAAGTTAAGTTTAAGTATCTCTGAGCAAATTATTTTACTTATTTTGTACTGTTTACGTTTAATTCGTTAAAATAAAGACGATTCAGAAAATGTATCTCAACGGTCATAGTTATGGTTCATTTTTCATAAAACGTAATATATTTGAAAATGTAATTTTAATATAAAAATAAAAATCCATTTAATGTACCAAACTATTTATATGAAGCGATTCCCATTTATATGAACAGTGAACTTTAATGAAAAAACAATCATATTAAACCAATCAAATACAAACATGATAGAATGGCATGGTGCCCTTATGAATGATACTTATGGTTTACCTATTGTGGACATAGCATGCTGCCAGCCAGTATGTCACTTTCGACCTGTCGGGTCTCTGCAAGCGTTCTTGAGGTTTGTATGAGCGCCTCTCTGGGCGGGTCTGAAAAACTGGACGATCCACATACCATCGCCTATCGGCAAGTGTTCACAACCAGTGCGTGACACGCAAGTTAACAGTGCTGATCGTTGATGAAATTTTCATTCTGTAAATGTCAGCAACGGACACTGCTACTCACTAAGCTAACCCGGATGCCCTAACGTAACCAAATTATACTGAACTGTACCTGGCTAGCCACCACGAATTGATTTCGTCGTCGAAAGTCTTAATAGCCTTAATTCAAAATTCAAGTCAAGTGATAAGACGACAGCATCTTTCAACATTTATATATAAGGTTGCCATAACAATATGAGCTTTATCACAAAACAAGTGTGTTTTTAAAATTAGACTTCAATCAAAACGCCTATTACTCGAAAACAGCTTCATCGATTTAAATTACTTTTATGAACAACTTTACTAACATTACTTTATGTACAATAGTCAATACGCAAAGTCTACATGACAACCTTACTTTTATTGTGGTTTTTAAGTCATTAACTACTGAGACTAATTTTATAGCCTTTTATACCTATTTACATGATCATAAAAATAGAACTCAGCGAAGATTTCTTTTTAGAACTAAATTCATAAACGTCCATTATAATTTTAACATTATACAAGAAGATATGAATATTTGTATGTTTTAAGAAATATTCACTCAGTTCCAGAACATTTTTGTAAGACCAGTCTATAGAGAAAACTCACCATCCTTTTGATTTCTGAAAAGATTAAACCTTACAAAAATGTTCTTCTTCTATGACTCAACTCTTTTACCTTACAAATAAGACAAGATCTTCAAATATTATTTATATCGCACGAATTTATAACAACACAGTTGTTAAAAGATAGCCGTCATGTACCAAACGTCCGAAATCAGTTCTTATGTGTCTTGGCTAGTCATGCAGAATTTCTGTAGCAGTTCAGCAGAGGAAATTTTGCCCGAAACTAATATGGATCTTCGTAGTTTTTCCTTGGAAACATTCACATTGATGTCACAAAAGCTTTCCGTTACATTCGAGGAGTCAATGATTAAGCCACATTGATTATATTGAAGATTCGTCGTTGACAAAATCAAAAAGGAATCAAAACGAAATGTGGACGATTGCGTATACTTTGGTTATATACTTCGTGCAATCATCAACACTTCTCCCGAATTTAAAATACATCAAAGATTAAACAGACAAATCTTCAAATGCAGGTAAATAGTGATTATGGTCAGTACTATGTTATCAGAATTCTCGTCTCACCTGCATCGGTCTGATTTTGTATCTGAATCCAGTTCTAACTCGAGGGTCTATGTATACCCCGATGACAGGCATTTGATGGGGAGCCGGGGCTGGTACACGGTACACGGCAGGCACATCTCCGAGGGTACTAGCATCGAGAACCACTTCCTTTTCCAGGGTACTCTCAGTCCAGTAATTCTTCTGCGGAACCTCAGGTTGCTCCTGAAATTACAATTATTTTGTTACGACACTCATTACACGCAAGTTAATTACCTTACATTCAAAATTAACTCCTAAAAATATTCTTACTTCATAAATGTCTACTAAGAAGTACTCCCGATCTTCGTACGTTTTAGATTGATTGGTTAATTCTGTTTTGAGCATTTTAATAGTGTCAAATAATTGAACAAAAATAATAGCAACAGTTCCACACGACTAGGATGTCAGCTGCCACGAAAGAGAAGAAAGACTAAACATTATTAACGATACAAAATACTTCTTGGCAATGCTTGACGTTTAGAACGTCATGTATTGTGATAGTTGGCGCCAAGAAAAGAGTCGAGGGAATAGAAGATTATATCGATTTTACAAGTAATCTTTATTTAGCTTCCGGTGTCCATCAGCAACAAGAGCTGCGAATGAATCTTACGGAATGTGAAGGTTATAGTTAAAAGAAATTAGATTCTCTAAAAACTTAGTGTCAGCTACGCACTTAAACAAAAAGTATCACCTAACGAAATGTAACCGTTTTTTTACATACCGAAACTACACTTTGATAGATCTTTAAATTGATACAATTGACGAACGAATCTTTCAATTCTATCAATTTGCTGAAAACGAAAAGAAATTCAATTGATTGTCATAAGGCGTCATCGTTCTATTTGCGCAGATCTTCAATCGAAGCAAATTGAATTGATAGCCTTCGCAAAATTGGGGCAAAGTCCATCCTGTACATTCATTATTTTGTTATTTATGTTTCTTTCGAGCTATTTCTGGAGCAGTTTACGAATACCGACGCTCCCACACAGCTTTTAGGCGCTTAGTGTAAGCAATACAAAATGACCCATGCTAAACATTCTACGCAAATTCAAGTTATGTTTTTATATTTACTATTCATTTAATTTACCATCATAAAGAACTTTGCGATTAAGAAAAAATAACGTAATATACTGAAAAGTAATTATAAACGTCCTATTTCAGACAGATATTTAGTGTTTAGTTACAAGTCTATAAATCGTAAATCCAGTCACATCAAACTTAAAAACCCTGGAACGATTGAATGCGTCCTATTAAAACTGTTCCCAGTGGTTATTGATTATTTCTAAATATAAAAGCAATTGTTCTCAGCTCTATTTCGAATGGACTCCGTTTGTAAGCCATACAACGAAGTTTTAATCAGAGTTCCGCTACGAAGCCCAACCTACACCAATATCGTTCACCCTGAACACTCGAAAACAACGATATAATTTATCGACGAAGCGCTACAACTGCTCATTGAAGAAATAAAATGTCACTGTCTAGACCAGTTTCTAAACCAATGATCCGCGCTGAACAATTCGCTTCTTTGCTTCAATAACGTGTTATCTTAAAAACATAATTTTACAGTAGAGCATTTTTTAAATTTCAAAAAATATTTTACTTATTTGTATATTTTTTTATCTTTATTGTAGATCACGTACAAACTTTAACACCTTAGCTATCTCAAATCGTAAGATTTACAATTAAGTAAAATATTTTTTTCTCTTTCAAATTATATGACTTTTTTTATTCGAGCGTGAAAACTATTAATTTTTCGCCGATTGATTATTTGTAACAATAAATGTGTTTTACAGTTCAGAATGACGTAAAGGTTAAGCACCCGTGGCCTAGACTAAATATTTGGACAACAGCTTGCTGTATACAAACGTAATATCTTATCAATTACATACTCCACACACGTCGTATTGTCTTACTGAAATGCCGTGTCTAGACTATGTTTTAATCGCAGGGGGTCAGGTCGTGACGTCACTGAGTAGATAACACCCGACATATTTCCACTCCGATAAAGTTCTGACGAAATTGATGACCATGCGGACTAGTCGTGATACTTTTTATCGAGTTCTTTTTGGTTGCAATCAAAACAGACGCGTAATATCTGGTGTTGAGTAGTTTCTTCCGGACATTTAAAACCTATTTCAAATAGAGAATTAGTTTAAATAAAGAATATATCTGTGTTGTTACTTCTGAGGACCGAGTTTGAACACCTCAAACAAATAAATAGTACTGAATTATAATTGAAATGCCACCGTAGTCGTATCGTATAAGTAAACGCTTAAAAACCGCAAAGGATTAACTAAACTTTAAATTTCAATTATTTTTATGTCCACAGTTTTACGGTTAGTAAAACTGTGCTGACGGTACGGTAGGAATTTTTATGCGACGAACAAAATTCTTACTTAACTGCATGAAAATAAAATTGAAAGTCGTTTGTACGGCATCTTCGTTGCTGATGGTTGCTGACAACAATCATCATTAAAATTATGGTTCAAATGCGGAATCTTATAACGACTACAAAAACAACCGTATGAAAATAATATTGAAAAGATGCACGGCATCTGTAGCATACAGCCGCTTTGGTTTTGCGCCGACAACAATTATCGTTGTAATTATGGATCTAATGCGGAATCTATTAAACAAGAACAACCGTATGAAAATGAAATTGAAAGTAAAGAAGTACGGCATGTCTAAGCGTACCGGCGCTTTGGCGTTGTGCCGACAACAATTATCATTGTAATTATATATCTAATGCGGAATCTATTACACAGCAACAATAACCGTATGAAAATGAAATTGAAAGTAAAGAAGCACGGCATGTCTAAGCGTACCGACGCTTTGGCGTTGTGCCAACAACAATTATTGTTGAAATTATGATTTAAAAGTCGCAACTGTTTTAACAACAACATAAGTAAGAGAAGTCGAATTTAATTCAAACCCGTGTGAACTTAAAGACAAAATGTGTTATTAAAATGTTATATAAACAAGACCGAATAATCGATTGTTGCTTTTGGGTTAATGTTTATTATTTTTCCTGTTCCGTTTAACATTAATATTTAAGTGTCCATATTTATTAAAATCTATAAATTTTCCGTGTACTTACGACCTACGTATATTAAAACATTGCTTTAAATTTAAGTAACAAGTTGTATTTTTACTTCAATATAAGTTATTATCTATTACTAAATGTTTTATAAGCATCGCTCAAAAATCAGAGGCAATTTTTATGTAACTCGCTATGAAATAATATAATTTCTTTACAATAAAATGTAGTCTAATTCCATTGTAATAAAATGGCATTGTATAAACTTATTCGAGGGACTGTCAAAAGACATGAATCCACAAACATTTAGTTTTTTCACGCTATCCTCTATCTATGCGAATCCAAATTCATAGAACGAAAAACTCAGAGTGAATATAAAAAACTACATAACCTTTTAAAAAACGAAAATACTTACAGGTATTTCCAATTCAGGGAAAGCCTCTTCACCATCACTCTCATAGTCACTGGGTGCGTAATTGAAGCTTTTTGGGGTAACATCAGGTTCCTGTATAAAGAAATATAAGATAAAACCGACTATACGTTGCCCTTTACCCATATCTACTTTTCTTTACCCCCCCTATCAACGTTTTTTGACCTCAGAACGCGAAGCAGTTTTATATATTGTCTACATTGAGGTTGATAGACATAGACAATAAATAAATTAATTAAATTGAGCATCGCTTTAATGAAGCATGCCTTAAACAGAAAATAACACGTAATTTTACAAGAAAATGGATAAAATAACTTTGAATTACTCTGATCTGTGTCGATAACAATTATTTACTTAAGAAACTTACTAAAGAACATCATTGATATTAAATTGAGGCCAAAACATCTTATTTATGTGGCACTGGCCCTTGACTTCGTAACATTTATTAATTAATCGCTGTTCTATCACACTAATTACATCGGGTACTATTGTTATTGATATATTTAATCTATAGACATAAATATGTTTATTATTTACAGATTAAATATGTTTACAGATTAAATATATAACTTTTTTATTTTAAGTTGTTTCCTATATGATTACTTGTTTCCTGTTCAGGTCCGAATAAAAAAGTAAAGTATGCTTTATTGCGTCGATACTTCGAAGGGCAATATTGAGGTCATTTGACCTTCATTTTTAGCGGCATGTATTGTCACCAAAATTAAGGATCTTAAATTAACCACAACAAAATAAATGATATTTAAAAAATATATATAATGCATACGATTAATTATTATGTCAAATTAAATACATTTTTAAATAAAGCTTAGGAATATCAGTCATAAATTTGGGTCAGACAATAATTAAAATATATTTGATTATATTACGGGGTAACAATTAAATTTACGGTAAATATTATAATTTCGTTCGTATTTCTTACCTGAGCGGATGGCAAAGTTTCAACTAGAGCTGGCTCTTCATCCAGAGCCGTAGAAGTGCCGGCTAAGCGCGCGCGGGTCAGATTCCAGAGGCGGCGCAGAGCCAAAGGAGTTTCTTCTACTTGGAGTTCCATTGCTGGGCTAGCAAGCATCTTGTCTTTTCTTGTTGTTTCTTAACCTGGCAAAATAAACTAACGTTGTCTTATAACAGAAACGGCATTAACTAACTAATCAAGTTCTTGTGATAAATAATGACATAATATTTTTATTATCATACGCCATAAATTATTTATTAAAAAACTAATATGAGGGTACCTACAATGTTTGTAAATTAAAAATAATTGCCATTATCTAAATGGTAAATTCATGCAAAACAAACATATTTGTAAGGTTCATAATATAAGGTACACAATTTTGAGAACGATAGTTTTTGGTAGTGGTTTTATTTAGACGAAACTTTTACGAAAATGTAGACCTCTTTACGGGTAGAAATAAAATATTTCTTGCTCATAAGTATCTGCTATTTATGAGATGAAAAATTTTCAATTTTACATTTAATAGTTGTACTTTGTCAATAACTTTATTTGTTTAAAATGTTTGATGCAACATCAACCTACAAAAAGTTTGCTAAAGAGAAACTGACCTCCGCAAACTAACGGCCTAGGTCGAGTGGTTCACTAAAATTCTTCCGAAAATGTTTGCAAATTTCTCACTTACTTTATTTTGCTCGCGTTTTCTAGAATATTTGATATAAATTAATAAAGTTGTATTGTTCGTCTGCGTTTACAAAATTACGGTTTTTTTTTTATTTCGCTCTTTCAAATCAGTTCTTTTTTGTCTGTTTGTTCATGTAAGCAAATTTTAGAAATGTCAAAATTATTGTACATAAAGTGTTTCGTAGAGAATTTATAAGCAAAGATAAAGACTAGAACAGGGCTATTTTATATAACCTTTTTTATTAATCACACACTAAACACGGTATAAAATAATTGAAATAAAACTAAATTGATGTAGTATGTAAATCTAAAACGTGTCCATTAAGAACCTACCGTTGCACGTGGTGATAGCAATAATTAATTAATACGTATAATATAGAAGGAAATATTGTCAGTCCGCTTAGACGGTGACTTTACGGTACATTTGTATTACGATAGAGTATTTACTGGAAATGACATTAAACTACTGTCTACTTAAAATTATTTATTTTATTTTTTCTTTGGGGAAAAAACGATAGATACAGTAACTGTCACATAGTAACAACAAAAATCAGCAAATTTTTCACTAATATGTGATACATGTCTTTGAAAGATTACATTTTTTTTGTATGAAAACGTATGAACATTAGAAAGAACATTAGAAAGTGAAATTTAAAAAAGGCGTCTTAGATATTCGTAAACTTTTCTGTTCGTAATTTACGCCCGTAAAAGTAAAAAATCTATGCACCGTGTAGATAAAATGTTTTTATAAGAAATAAAATAAGTTATAAAGCAAGTTAACTAGAAAACGTATCGAACACGACGAGACAAATTTCCTCATTCACCGCGTGATTACGATACCCGCGTGTTACGTTTATAACTCCGTCGTTTCACAATTTGTTGGGAAATTATGTAGGAAGCGAGACACAGTTCTAAACAAAAGACCACTTCGACTGCCAGACGTAAATTAAATTTTATGTCAGTACTAATAAAGTCAAGTTATTGATTTGTATATTGCAAAATAGAAAATAAAAAAATGTTTAATAGGTACAATAATGTTCCAAGTTCAAAACTTTTTATTGACAAAACATTAAAATTCTTTCTACATGGAAGATTAAGATGTAGAGACAGTGATATATTTAAAATGAATTAAAAAGAATTGTAAAACATCGCTAAATCCATTTAGTCCAAGCTGTGTTACAGACAGGTAGTGCAACCTGTCCCAAAGGAAAAAAAAAACAAAAGGGACAAGCCTTATGGGTTCTTACAAAAACTTTCCGTAAAAGGTTTGTATAGGCTGCACGGAAAAAACGCAGCACAATTTATTCAAAGGAAAAGATGGAAGCAGATAATTTTAATGCCACCAACAGTTGTTTATTTTAAAATCGACCGTAAGATAGGAAATAGTTTTTTTCTATACATAATTAATTAAATAATCGCAGCCTAAGAATTTTTAAAAACAAATCAACACATTAAAAATTTGAACATTTACATTATACACGTTTTAAAGTAAAACAAGTAAAATTTGTCACTTTTCCACAAACGTAATTGCAACCGCATCAGACATGACTCATGATTCATTGCTTATTAATAAGCCTAACGCTTGCAATCCAAAAATAGAGGATCAATAAATTTACTGTCCGTCCTCGGTGCTCAAGGTAATAATGAAACTTACTATTTTATAAATTTTTAACAAGAAAATATAACAATACGTGATATAAACTGTATTTTAACTTTAATTAGTGGTTCAGATACGATCGATTGATTAATATTTCACAGTAGAAAGCGTTCTCACACTTTCCGTAGCGACAGTCTATGTAGCATTGAGAGAGAAAGCAGTGGTGCAGTTAGACGAATGTCGGCCATTTGCAGAACCAACCTAACAGGGTATGCTACCAGAACATTCTCGAAAATCTCGTAAAGTATTCCCGTAAAAATAATAAGTTTCAGTTATTCCCTGTTTTCATGCATAATCGTAGAACATTTTTGTTGGTATTCCAACAAACTAACTTACCTCGTCCAAACAAATTTTAAAAATATCTGTTTGGTGCTGGCAGCGTTAAAATCACGTAGAAGAGTACTGAATAATATTTAGGAATTTCTGTAATACAAAAAGTTGTCACAATAGCAGCGAACGTGTAACACGGGAAAGCTCGGGTAACGTTCTGCAGCACTCGCCGTACTCGACTGAGGGTTAACGCAACGATGGAGGTATTTTAAACTTGAGTAATCGGTGCTCCCCTGCTAGTGTTCGTGCAAAGAAAGAAGATGCAGCTATGAGATCTGAGCGAGACGGGTATAGCAGCACGCAGGGACCGCGTGCTCACCCACACATCGACAAACAGTTACGCATGCGTCCATGCTATTGAATACGTCTCCAAAACGTCGAGGTCGACGTCACTGGCCTCTTTTCAGTGCGAAGTTCAGACGAGAGTCCTTGCATAAAGATGACCATATGCTACGAAATAACCCTTTTCATCTGTTACTTACAAAATATTTCGAAAATAACGAAAATATATCGAAGGTCCGCCATTTTACAGGAAACAAGTCAACAGTTTTAATTTCGCTTTAAAGGCTTTTAGCTCGATTAGTTTGTTTAGTACTCGCAATATTGGAAGTGTTTGCGATTTTTATTTTCCACTTGTGTACTTTTCCTTCATTAGTACTTTGCGTCACTAACAAGCTTTCTCTACCCTATTCATTTATGTATAAAACTCAGCAATGCATGAACTCCTAACGCGTATATTTGTTAAATTTTTCCTTTAAATGCAAAGTGATGCAGGCTAATATTACATTAAAATAACATACAGCACAAAATTACAACATGACTCGTGCTTCTTATAATTTTTCCTTTTATTAGTATAATTTTAATAAAATCGTCGTCAACCCATTACCGTCGTGCTTTCTAGTCCTTTCGTGTGGAGTTTAGGGCATTTACCACTGTCCAAGTGCGAATTGGTCACCAAGCGCAAATTGGGAGCCAAGTGCGAATTAACTTCCTAAAATATAGACTGATAACTTGCTGACGTGAACGCCCTCCGAAGTTAACCTTACGAACAGTTTCTGTAAATACAGCTGATTCAGTTGTCACTTGGCACGTATGGAATTTTCCACTCGCGATACAATTTAAAATAATAACTGAACGAATGATCGCGTAAATATTTTTGGTTCAAGTAAGTGTAAGTGAAGGACAGAGCGACATTCTACTAAACGGAATCTACCACTCTACTTTTATTTTTTAATCCGAACCATTCATCAGCTTGTTATGGGAGAATGATCAACATTCTTACGCAGTAAAATATACGTAAATATAATATAACATAAAAGTACAATAATGTTTTCTACTTTCTTTTATTTAAGTAGCAAACGAACATGCAATCCATCTGATAGTAAATGTCAGTGGACATCTGTAAGAGACCCTAAATAAGATTAGAACCCTACCTGACGCCAGCAAAAAATGCGTGGCCACAACCGAGGAGTAAGTGAAACGCGTCGAATAAGTATGTCTCTCTTGCCACACCCTTCAAACCAGAAAACAGCGCTTAACACAACTGTTATTAGGCAGAAATAAGTGCGACATTGATGCCTTCGGATTCGAACCACAAAGGGTTCTTCCAACTTTAGCTTTTACTGGAATGTGCGAGATTTGGCTTAAAAATTGAATAAAGTGAAAAATATTTTCGATAATAATTCGTAAAAGAGCTTTTCTCCAATTCGTAAGAAATTTATCTTAAATCTAAGTCTTAAATAACGCCAGGGATATAAAACCTTTTATTAGAAGCAGAATTGCTACTTAGTGACCATTCATTGTTTTAGAACAATGTAGTCCTTAAACCGGATGATAATATAGTAACTATATGCGATTATTTGAAATATTTCATTGATGACACGTTTGTTTCGATAATATTACTCATACTACGTATTACTGTCTAGTGCAGCCCCTTCTAGATAAGATTATGATGGTCCATAATCTTATCTTTAAGACGTCAGTGGTTCCACGCAGACACGAACACGAGATAATTTCAGCGCAATTTCTTTATTTGATTACTTAACAATGATAAAACCTATCGTACTTACTTCTAACCGGATAAAAATGGTTTATCTAACTGCATAAGTTATACTTATACCAGCATTACCAGAAGAACGTGTAAGTTAAAGAAAAAGTTTCATATATCATGTAATAATCAGTATATTTTTTATTAATATCGGCCTTTATTTAGGATTGCACACGCCAGACTAGGACGAAGGGAATTAATATAGGCGACATAAAAACATGAATTCTCACTTAACCCGCAAGGAAATAACGCATATGGCTGTAAGACGCTTATCCTACTTTATAGCTTTTTCTTTACCACCATATATTTAAAAAGAGTATGCTTAGTATGAGGTGATTACTCAACATGTATGAGTTTTGGGCCGCTATGTTGTCCGAATAATAACATTTATAATTCTTGTGTACTAGTGGCAATAATGCAGAAGATAGTATATAAATACCTCCCAAATGTCGTGCGATTGGTTGGCTACTGATCAGCCTGAATACACTACACCCGTGTCCGAAGTTCCCATAACCATCAAAGAAATAAAATATAATATAATTCGTCCTTTACGATTCTGTGTTGTGTCTTTTCTATCTTCTGAGAGTATGATCGTAACGTCAAATATTTGCAGTTTCGAATATTAAAATGTTTTATTTTTTTAGCATTACGGACTAGCTGAAACACTAAACACAATATATTAAAGAAGTTATTCGGTCGGAAGCGAAAATGTTTGTTCTACTTATAAGTTTTGCCACCGCAAAACAGGCACAATTCAAGGTAACATTCAATTGGAGCGTCGTGTACAATTGTGTTATTCGTACTCACAATTTTCCGGTTGCTGTCCTTAATTGAATGGAAGCGCGGCGGGACTGTTAGTAAAAGCCTCGTGGACGGGTTCTTTGTTATTTCATTTGTTCACCCTGAAGAGGTGACAACACGTATTTATGCGCACTACGTCGGCAGCGTTCGACCTTTTCGCGGATTTGCTATATCCTTTCTGCTTCCCTTCAGTGGAAAGAGGAATAATAGTGTGTTTATTTTACTTGTTTCCTCACAAATGGTGATAACAGGTGTTTATGCGCACTACGCTTGTAGCGTTCGACCTTTCGGCGGATTTGCTTCATCCTTTCTGTTTCCTTTGAGCAGAATGTAGCATAATTTAGTTATTTTATTTTATTGAACTTAACATATGATAACACGTATTTGTGCGCTCTACGCCCGTAGCGGTCGACCTTTCCTGATTTGCGATATCATTTCTTTCTTTAAATAGAAAGTGACATAAAAATACATTATTTGTATTTGATTCCTGTCCAAAAGCTTCGATATTAGTGATTGCGCTATACATCTACAGCGTTAGATACATCAATGGGTTTGATACATACTTTCAATAATAAGGAAATAATATTATGTTCTTTTATGCATCAATCTTTCAACAGAATTGCTACATTATGTCAATTATTTCACTAGTGGAATGGCATATAAAAATAAAATATACTTTGTAGTCTTATAGTATTTGCATTAAACAAAGGCATAAACAATGGTGCATACGTGAGGCAACTGGACACAATGTAATACAAATTTATTTCTTCTGGAACTCGTTAGGGTTTATTGTTCGATGAGCAGCCATTAAGTTAATGTAACAATTGTATCCTTTGAATAAAATCAATAATAACAAAGGGGACTTTTTAAAGGGATGTAAGCCATGCAAAAGATTTTAAAATCTTTCTAGAGTAATTCAAAATGTTCTAGTAAATATTTAGTTATCGTTCCTCAAACATAATGTATACCATTTCAAAGTAATAAACCACTTACGTATGCTTATTCATATGCAAAAACCATTTTAACAAATTTAAAGACATGTAGGTAGATGACCTACCTTAGTAGAAGCTGATCATTTATGAATATATTTTAAAAGATAGGTTTTTATGTTTTTGAAAAGATATCCTAATTAATTTGTTGTAAAATGTTACCGTTCAATAACCATCATACTTTTATTACAGACATTCAATCTGTTATTGATTTATATTTCTTAGAAACAAGTACAAGATAAGACTACTGGAGATTTACTATCATTTATATTTCAACCAAATCCCAGCAATGATTGATATGTGTAGCCATTAACGTATTATATTCAATTGGTTGACATTAATATCTACGGTCTCTAGAGAATATTGTGTAGTAAATCGAAATTTTCGTATCAATGAAGGTTAGTTCGAAACTTATTTGCTAGCGTTTTGAAATATGTTTGCGCATACGATATTTTAAAATGCATGCGCGCATCTTGGGATTTCTATTTATAGAGCTGCGAGCAGGATATTTCTAAAAATACGTCTTAAATGAAATACTAACAATAAAATAACGTAAATAGGGCATTCCAACTTAGGTAACTCAGGAGGTAGAAGCAACGCGTCTATTACAGACCTCATGTAAGATCATGTTATCTGGAGTTGATTCTAGATTCCCATGGGCGACAGTGATTACTGACACTCTGGTGGACTGCATATTTCGCAATTTAATAAGAAAGTGTCAATTTTTAATACACAAATAACTTTGAAAATCAGCCTAAAATTCGTACCTCGCTGTATTGAGAACCTGAATTTCAACAAAGTAATGACTTTATCACTGTTGTCTTTATTCTAAGTAATATAAGTGTCTAATTTAGACTCTATGGTCACCCTCTTAATCATAACGCACGAACATGTGTACTACAAACCTTAACTTTATTTCAAGGGCCATGACCTGTATATTTACGGTATTTCTCTAGGGACTCGTTTTGTTCGGTTGATACCTGCGTTTTATTTTGAAAGAATTGTAAATAAGGGTACAGGTCCCATAAGGATCCCTTTAAAGTACTCATGCTTTTGGATAGTTACAAATTTCGGAGCCAGTGGCAGTTTTTTCTACATTTAAGATGATGAATGATATTGTTTATATTGTACAAGTTACACTGGTGGGTACGCCCAAAAATGTGGATGATTTTTTCAATATATAATTATAGTGAATATATTTTTATGAATTAACTAGCTAAGCCCAACGGTTTCGGCCGCGGTTAAAAAATGTTACAAACATAAATATGACAGTACGGAGTTCTTTAACTATAAAGAATTCGGATATTCTTAACTTAATTCCCAAATAAAGCAGTAAGCGTAGGGTTTTACCTTACCCGGAACGTAAAAAGTCACGGTTTTTACCGTCCTTTCCCATATTTTGTTTCTCCTTTGCAATGCACCTTTAAGAAGGTTACGACGACGACTTGTTGGAGAACGAAAGAAACCAAATAAGATTGGAGAAGTCTTACTCAATGCTTTCTTCCAGTTTTATAGTCACTGCAGGAGATATCCTACTGACTAGGCCTGTTACGTCGTAGTAAGACTATCAACTACAATTATATCCAGTATTTTTGTATGTATAATGTGTAAAATATCCCGTTTACAAATACCTTTGACGAAACCAAGACAATCAAGAAATAGAGGTTAAGACTGCAAAACAAAAATAATACTAATTAAACAATATCTGCCAAATTGAAATTTGCAATTAAGCAAAAGTTGATTAGAAGCCATCAACAATATCGTTGTAATGTAAACGGCTGGTAATTATTTGAAATGGATATAGTCAAGGCAGAAATTTAAATGGTTTCGACAATATTCCCGAGTAATTTTCATCTATGTAGGTGTAAAGGAATTTAAATGACCTCCAGAATCGTTTTGGAGATTATCTTAATTTCGTTATATTTCGTTTACTGATGGAATGGAAGCCAAACATCCACTTCGACCTACTTTTGATTATATGTATTTTAATTTGGGGTCCACTTTCGTAGCTAAATATTTTTTAAATTATAACTTATTTACATGTTATTTCAGCTCTGAAATATATATTTTTGTTTTGTATTAAGGCGTCAATATTTTTATTAAATAAGATATATTCTTTCACGTTCGATACTCGAATTGTGTTCTAATCTAAAAATATTTTTAGGATTATTGACGTGAGAAAAAATATGTTTTAAGGATTCAAAAAAATGACCTTGATTTAATATTAACTTAAAGATTTATTTTATTTTGAATAATAATATATGAACACATAAATATTGCAGTCGGCCATGTTGTCTGTAAATGATTGAGTCTGAATGACGTGCTTCATCATCGTACTTTTGAACTTTTTTATGCAGGTTTGAAGAGTGACGTCACTAGTAGACGCCACAACACCTTTGAGCGATTTTGCTCTTAATTCATAATGGGTAGAAAAAATGCTAGTATTTTCATTGACACTTAATTTATTGCTGACATCATTATATTTTTGGACATAGATCTGTATCTATACTACATAAGGGGAATTCAAAGTCTTTCCACATGTCCATTATATCCATGTCTATGAGTTTCAGTTGTAGATTCCATTGAAAATAACGTTCCCCCGTAACACAATAAACTCTTTAAAAATAAATAAAATAAAATAAATCTTTAAAAGTAAATTAAAATCTACGTATTTAATGCCTTCATCTGAATAAAAAGCTCTGGTAAATGTGGTATAAATTATGCGACTTTCAGTAACATGGATTTAGTTACTTGTTCGACTGGTAACTGCTTTCAAAAGACTATTCGTTACATGATTACATAAATAAAAAAAAAAACTATAGCACGTAAGTAAATGTAGAAAATCGTAGAAATTGAACATGTTTGAAGCTCGATATTTTCGTATTCCTAGATATGAAATGATGTATAGAATAATAAATGAAATGATCGATGTAAGTATAATTTCATGTAAATATATCGAAAGGTAAATGATTTTGATATAACGGGGTGTTTAGCAAAATACTTCGTGATAAATAAACGAAGGAGAATTTCACGTAGCCGGGAGGTAGGTTTTAACCTTTTATTATAATGGACCATTTAACACATTTTTCGTGTTTCTGTGGACTAGCAAGTATTTGGCAACATGGTATTCAATCAAATATTTATACAAAAAGCGAAAACATGTTCATGAAAATACAGTGTTAGATGGTGTTCGTTTTTATTTATACGATAGAAGTAGCAAATAACCATGTAGTTCCTGTGATGATTAGTGATAACTACCGCCTATGGACATTTGTAATCGACTCTTTATAAGATTAAAATCCTACCCGAGGTCGGCGATAGATTCGTTGCTACCCTTTAGGACTAAGTTGCAGCGCTTCGGATAAGTATTTTTTTTATATATGATGGAGTAGCAAACGAACATGCAGTCCACCTGAAGGTAAGTGGCAACTGCCGCCCATGGACATTTGTGATCCACCCCACATAAGACCAGAATCTAAATTAATTGCATTGTAGAAACCTGCGTTTCTAATTACTAAAACGAATTTCAAAAAGTTACAATATTACGGAACCCAAGATGATCAAGTGTTCAATATACTCTTCGCAATATTTTTATACATACACTTTTATAGCGATCAGTTTGTTGGAAAACTTGCAACTTTTTGCCCGTGTCTGAAATATTCGGTTAGTCGCTTCATTATCCTTCTGATGAATCAGCAGTTTTGCAAAACTGTTACATCACGTTATATGTTACTTTACCAATATTTAGAAAAATCGTCGTTTTTTTTTTATATGATGGAGTAGCAAACGAGCATGCAATCCACCTCAGATAGGACTAGAATCCTACCTGAAGTCGATCACAGATGCGTTGCTACCCCTGAGGACTAAGTTGGAATGCCTCGTTAAGTTTATCTCCCTTACCAC
>DWRA01000178.1:0-31679 GCA_018250295.1 Spathilepia clonius
TAAAATTAGTTACAAATTATATTAATTATGTTGCAAATGGTACCATGGTAATCAGTTATTGTCATGATGTCATGTGGAAAAAGGAGTAAACAATTCATCATAAGTAATTTAAAGTGTCGATTATTAATATGTTAGTAGATTTTGGTTTGTTCCGAATGGTTTGAGGCTGCAAGTTCAGCACTCAAATGAGTCCTAAACTTTCAAATTATCCAACTAATATAACATTGTAACGACGCCTGTGGTAATATTTGATGCAAAATTGATTTGTTTTCTGGACATACTTTAACTAAAATAAACTGTGTAAGATGAATGATTCATTGTGCTTATTGGTATTTGTTAAAAAATTATTCATAACTGTATGTATAAAAATAATCCACTTTTTCATTACGTGTAAGCTTTTATACAAAGTTACTTTGTGTGTTTAATAACATTACGATAACATATGTCCACGGGCCTATTATTTTGTGACTATAACAGATCATTTTTACAGGCATATCCATTTTCTTGCCCTAACATATAAAACCTTATTTCTGTGATACAAGGTTACATTATTATAGTTGCATTCAATATTATTGTATTTCCAAATTATCATATGAGGTAATCAGTTCCTTTAGTTTGAGCTTAAGCTGAAACAGATGGCGCGGTATGTACTTGTAATCGCTGGTGGTTATTTTCTAGAATCTGGTACTCTCTTTCCTGGGTATATAGTTCATAAAAACTGTAGTAGATGGCGCAATAAAAGGTGTTGATTGTACTGCTACCGCCATCTTTGGGCGCCGTATGTAACTCATAATATGACTTCGTAATTTAAAAATAGATGACGCGCTCAGCGAGTTTTTTTCGAGTATGCGGAGTGGTAAGCGCCATCTTGTATCGAGTAGCAAAAGTGTATACTACGTAGTTCCTTCTACTACGAGTTTTTTTGACAAATAATACGACCGCTAGAGGTCACTATTGTCGATTATTATTAGTAATAAGCTTTGTTGTGTAGCTAAGTGAAAAATAAGTCCGGCAATTTTGTATAATATCTACACTACAATTTTAAATTTATTGAGGTTTATTATTCGTTTTAATTGCAATAAATAAGTAAACACGTAAAAGGTCGTTTTTATTTTAAATACTAAGAACACAATTTTCTAGTGTTTTTTTTTGACAAATATGTCCCAAAGAACACGAAATACATATTCTTTTTTAACCTCTAGATAAAATCGATTATATTCTAAAACTCTTAATGATACTTTTATAGTTATGTTTATACTGCCTATTTACGCATATTTTTATCGAATATATTTACCTAACACTTACTTGACATGGCAGGAAGAATTTTTAGCCCAGTGATCACGTGTCACTTGAACCTTTAAACTTAGGTTAACCAACAAACGAAGATTAAACATTGTCTGTGATGTGAATCACTTATGTCAAACTAAAGACCCGTGCTTTTGTATCGACGATCTCTTGAATGCGACGAGTTGGGAACATCCGTCACTAAGCCATTAGCTTGTAAATATTGTGATTTGGATAATAATCTACAGTTCAAAACTTAGACTGCAACGGTTCTACATTTAATTACTTCTATTTATGACTTATAGCTTTGGTGTTTTTGGAAGTTTGTGTTGAGGAAGAGGGAATTACAAGAGGTGTCAGACAAAATTACATTTTTCTCTACAATGTACCTACACGTACGATATCTGTAGATATAAATGCACCATTATACTTCAGAGATTACAAATATTAATCAGTCAGTTTTATTTGGGCCTCCAAACATGTCAAGGGGCTGCAGCCCTATTGCATGAAAAGGTAAAACCTAAGGTACAATTACGTAGTACTGCTGAAGTTTGAAGTAATAAGGTTAATCCTTCAAGTTGTTTTTTCTTTATTATGTGTACAAAAGGGTCATGCGTCAGAGTCGTCATTCATCGTCGTCATTTTTAGGCATTCGTCGTCATATTATAATTATGAAGATCTTGCTTAATGGTTTGTTACTTTTTTGCTATGTGGGTTGTTATGTAGGTTTTTTGTATCTTAATTCTTAATCTAATTTTTGAGACGTGTTTTTAAGGCATTGTTAGCAAAAATACTCAACTTTATATTACCTAATCATATTTTAATAGTGTCTAATTATGCAGTGTCCCGAAAATCAATGTCCATTCCCGATTCGCGAGGCTGTATCAGTAGAGGAACAAATATAAAAAAAAAACATGTCACTTGGTTGATATATTAAATTGCAAAGTTTCCATTAAAATTTTAGCTTTGGGTTTAAATAATAAATAAAGTTTATTAAAACGCAACACATTTAAATTACAAAGTCAATAGAGCTCCTCCTTCTCCGCAAACAGTTTCACAACGTCCATACGATTGTACACAGTAAATAAAACAGGTTTTTAGGGTTCCGTAGCCAAATGGCAAAAATCGGAACCTTTATAGATTTGTGATGTCTGTCTGTCCGTATGTCACAGCCACTTTATTCGGAAACTATTAAGATTACAGAGTTGAAACTTGGTAGGTAAGTGTATTCTGTAAATGGCTTTCTGAATTATGTACGAAAATAGAAATATATTAAATTTAGGGGGCTCCCCATACATGGAACTGAAACTAAAAAAAAATCATCTTACATGATGATTTTTAAAGACTTCTATGGAGAAAAATCTTTAAAAATCATATTGAGGTTTTAAAAACCATTTTTTCTCAATGTTGATTGTTTGACAAATAAGCCCTTTCGAAGTGGTAAAATGTATATCCCCCCTCTAACTTTTAAAGAAAGAAAGTGAAAAATCTGGACAAAACATATGTTGTAGATGTCAAGGAAAACTTTCAACGAAAACTGGTTCGAACAAGATACGGTTGACTGTTTTAGAGATATAGCACTTTTTCAAAAACCGCATTACATAACTGTGTAAGTCGTACAAACACTATGAAAACCAAACTTATTTTGGCATTCTATCCGGAATTACGACGTACTATGTGAATGTTTTTCGTAATTGAAGTAGCCCGATTAATGTAAGTTAAAGTAGGCAAATATTTTTTATTGCATAGAAGCAAACGATCATGCAGGCCACCTAATGGTAAGTAATAACTGCCGCCCATAGACATCTATGATCAACTTCAGAGAACATACGTGTCCTCCCTCAGGTCGAACGTAGGTGCGTTGCTAGACCTGACGACTAAGTTAGAACACCCAGCATAAGTAAGTCTCCCCTACCACACCTTTCCAGCTAGAATACAGCAGGTAGCCTTTAACATTGTTGTTATTAGGTAGAAATAAAAAAAATAACTAAGAGATTCTACCGCCTTCAGAATGTAATGTCATTATTAAAATTTTGAAGGTAGGTAACATATTATTATTTAAAAAATACAAGCTCATATTATTTTGTTGCGATACGCTATGTTTCATGGGTAGGTAGTCAAAGTGGTCAAAATTACCATCCTAACGTTATAAAGTTTATAATTTGTTTCTAATAGAAGTGTAATATTGCACCAGTACGGCGGAGCATGCGTCACAATTCTTTGATGAGACTTGCCGAACAACGAGCCAAAAAGGGTTGCAGTCAACTTAGAGGTACCTACTAGCCGTGGAATTCTTGTTTCGCCTTACTATAATTACACCGAGGTTCCTTACACTTCAGTAGTAGTACTAATGCAGCACGCTGTTTCTTAGTATGAAGTTGTCACAATTGTCAGGAATACGTATCAGACAGTCTAAACTAGTCTTTAGTAGCTACGCTTTGCTGCATAATATAATCATTACGCATACGTTTGCCTTATAACAATAATGTAGGTAATCATCTCTATAGTGTAGTTCGAAGAGTGGGATACGGCAAATACATTTGTATGGATCATTTTTATTTATTCCTTAGGAATAGGAGTGCATCTGTAATTGATATCGACACTAATAACTACCGATATGCAGATGCCCATGGACAGAAGTGACCACTCGACACTATGATCGAATACGTTTTAAAAATATTTTTATTAAGTGGCAATTAGATAGGTAGGTATACTGCATATTCTAAGTTGTAACTACACAAGATGTGTTAAAAGAAATTTTGCATTTGTACTGCGGGACAACTACATATCTGAGCTGTGGACTATGCTGTAACACACGTACGTAAATCTACTATCCGGCTTTTATTGATTTAGTCTCTTTTATTAGTAAAATAAATACTATAAGAATTACACTATTTTTAGTGGTATGGCAAAATGTCATAACATTAGTGGTTCCGCAAAATTAGCGGTTCGACTCGTCACACACTTGAATTACGCGGTCATGAGTTGCATAGGTGACCGCTGGTGGATAATTTTCGAAGTAGTAAACTTCGTGACCACCGTGACTGATGACGAATAAACTTCACAAACTCTAGTGGGATTGGTCTAAGCTCAACCCTTGATAAAGTTTATTCCCGAGCGACGGGCGTGAAGATATGAGTTAGCGCGCTATCGAGTTAGATTAGTAGCAGCGAGTTGTACAACTACTGAGCGATGACGGTATTCCCTACCGACTGTAGGTACTTTTGTAGAACAGCTACGAAACTGAAGTCTTGTGCAGGCACGTTGGATTAGGCAATATATCTTATAAGTATTCGGACTAGTATTTTATAGTAAGTAGGTATATATGCACATAGTATAAGTTTGTCTTGTAAACTAGTATGTAATTAGAAACTCTTAACTCTTAATCCGGTGTTCCGAGAACCGGACTCAGCCACACATCTGCTATTTCTCAGTCACGTGTGTATTAAAAAGTTGTTAAGGCATAGTAAACCTATGTAACATAATATAGGTACCTGTTTAGGGTGGTAGATCAAATCTTTTTTTAGAGTAGAAGTAGTGATGTACCTACTTCAAAAATACTGTGTATTGTAGTAAGTAAACTAAAAAGTTGCAGACGATATGTATTGTAGCGTTTCAAGTTAGTCTAAATGCGTAATTGAATGAAAGGTTAAGGTATTTTGTGTAAGAAAGATACGAGTATTTTTGGCATACTCGATTCCAGATGGACCAGGAATCCTACCAGAGAGTGATTATTATAGCTGTCTTTACGCACCCTTCCACATTAGAATACCAGGTTACATCCCAGTTTTCATACCTAAGGCAAAAATATGTATGCTTCCTATCTCGCATTAAACACAATTCTCACAAGCTGCAGACTCCACTTAACATAGGATGCTACGAATGTTACTCCTATTACACGCAATGGTTAATACGTAACTAAACCAAACTTTCCAGATTGGCTGATAAGGTTTGAAAATTGGCATCGCATCAGTGATTGGCATCAGGGCGTGCCCCTATTCTGTATGGAGTTTCTTACAGATGTCCATGAACGGCAATAGTCGCTACTGTCAGCTGGACTGCTCGTTACCTATTTCAATTTTATATGTAAAAAACGTAACACGCTAGACAATAAGAATATAATAGTAGTAATAATGGTTTATAGTTGCGTCGTGTCTTTAATCAAACGTGCTAAGGTTTGGCAACGTGATTGCTTATTAGGTGTTAAATGAAAAACGTATGACATATACATTTTTTATTTTGATCACAGAACTAAATTTCGTACAACACCAGTTGAGCAACATCATCATCACACCAATATAATTGTAGAATTATAATAAAATATTTGTAGCCGATGTTCACAAGTCGAAGTCATATAACTCAATCACGATATCTCGCTTACAGGTACTTTATCATTTACCATGTTCGTTTCCATGGATAAACGCTATACAACGAAACTTCACAACTACAAATAACTAAGTCTCTTAGAGAGAAGTAAAGTAAAAATAAGTATCTACTTATTTTATAGATGTATAATACAAGCTGTGAATTTGTTTAGTCTTTCTTGGTATACGTACAATTTCTTTGTGATTCCTATACCATTTACTTAAATACCTCCGTATTCACCAGATTATGGTGACATCATACAGTATAACTCGACTTGTATTTTGCTGTGAAAATCTTACTCAACCCACGTACTTAAGTATAACAGGAAATTTGTGAGTTTTAATTTTCAATCTCCATTGACATCCTCCGAATCGTGTACATGGGCTACAAGAAATTCAGGATATTAAAATTTATAATAAAATTTAAACAATGCCATACTTTTACACAAATACAACAATCATTCACAAAAGTTTATCTTAATAAAAATCAGGACATAGAAATACTAAGTCAGTCTCAAATTAAAATACAGCATAGCTTATAGAGTTTTATTTGAGCTCCGATGGTCCGAGATATTGGACATATTTTGCAAATATTGCGACAATTACCATTCCGCTTGTGAACTCGGGCAAACGGAGCGCAAACCAAATGTTATTGCTAAACAATTATTAACATTAGAAAAGGGCGTACGGAAACGATATTGTCGTAGGAAGTGTAGCACTGCAAAGAGCACAGAAACTTAGAACCTAATGCAATATGAAGAGATGTAGGTTACAGGGTACAGTGTTATCCCCTCAGCTATAAAATCTTCGAATTTGTAGATGCCACATTACGAGTCTTTAACGTGCTGCGTGTATAGATTGTAATCTGCACTGGTTGCATTGCTATTTACTTCTCGCTCGTTTTCTATAATGCGTGAGTATAAAAGCAAGTTATTCATTAGCCATGTGTTTAGTAAACTGATTAACGCTATAAAATTAGTGTTGTAAACGAATGTATCGTGACAGTCCCAACTGATACATATTTCATTATGAAGATTCTAAAACCCTCGTATACCTAATCACCATGGTACACTAATCACTAACCTCTTTGTACCAGGTATTTAATCAAAATCACTTTTTCATATTCCATTCTTGGCGTCTTTATTAATAAACTTTTGCTGTAGGTAAGTACTTCCGACGTTAGACAAAATATCCAACAATTTTTTTGTAAGGCATTTTTCGCGGAAATTGTTTTAAGTGTTGTATGAACATTGTATTAAGCATTAAAAGCAAAATTAGCGTTACAATTATGTGAAGTTAAGTTCAAGTTAAGTACTTATATATGTTTTGCGTTCTAGTTGCTGGGTGTGTGGAGTCCAAGGTACACGTTAGTACTTTACTGTAGGACGGTTTGGTTATTCAATAAGTTCTTACTGGCGTAAAAGTATGAGCGCTACTAGGTGCTTTCCGAAGTTGCATAATAATGATATTAGGGAAATTTTAGAACGTTAGAAGAACCATAGAACTAATACTTAAGGGATAAATAAATACTTATACAACTAATTTAATACATAATCATAATTCGAAATTATGGAAGAACTATAAGATTCACTACTTATTTATTGCATAAGAGAGAGTTGTTGAGTGACACTAAAAACATGTAGATAAATTTTACCGTCGCATATTACCATTGCATGTTCTTAAGCAATTTGTACACATTTGTCACAAATCTAACTTATTCTTGACCGGTTAAGATAAAATTCTAAGTTATTGAGAAGTGTCCGAGAGACTCAATTTATTTATAGTTACGACATTAGGTATCTTCTCTGGCTATCTTCTGACGTGGAATAGGCAGACATCACCTGTGGTAGCCATAATCACATCAGAAATCTCAGTTGTAATTTGTTATCACCTACTTTGTAATAAGAGAGGTTTTTTGCTTTGATGATCAACCAATAAAATATGATAAGTGAGACGTTATTAGATAAATAATATTAGATATTAAAGTTCTCTCTCTCCTCATTCACACCTAACGGGAGACGACATCGAAAAATTCACTATAGGTATTCTATCGTTCTAGGATAGTTTATACATTATTAGGAATGTGCATTGCCTACATTCCGATCTTGTCTCTAATAACCATATTGATAGAAAAAATACATTTATTATATAAATTTTATGTAAGTGGTTACTTTCCCATAAGTAGTCTCGTAATAATCGTTAAGCATCGTTCATGCTCGTCTTACTTTCGATAACCACACACCATCATATTTTACAACTTGATATTAATTAAATAAACTTTAGTACAGATTTCAAAAAATGGATGAGGTTCCTATTCATTTCGGCTGTTTTGTCTCATTTAAGATTTGAACGCAATTAGAATTTTGATATTTACCTAGCAATCAAATATGGTTGGCGGCAAAATGCTGACATACCATCGTGAAATATCCGCATAGCCCGAGCGATTGCCGGTTTAAAATAATTCCATGCTGACGATGCAAACAAAACTATTCCCAGAAATCAAATAAAACCGCTTACAACATAGTTTCAACGTCACTAAATCGCGACGAGTGTTATTTTATTTTTCTGAGAATATCTTCAAGTTAATACCGTATTCAATAAACTACGCACCCAGAATATTAATATGAGAACGTTGGACGCTTTCGTGAAATAATTCAATAACCGAGGAATCGCTTCTTATAACTTAGCAACTCAATATCTGCGACGTTCAGCTTTGCGCACGCAGGTCGGAAATGCCGATATTATTTGGCAAACTTTAAGCATTATAAGAGAATCGGGGGCAGCATGATTGACGAACAAATTGGTCGATTTGTCAGATAATCATAATACAGCTGATGTGTAATTTACAAAAGTGTGCCATATTAATCCCGAAAAAATGGACAGTCTTTACGCTCGCTGGACATTTTAATTTCGGTGTAAAGGTGCGTCCAGAAATAAATCATCGTCTTTTAGATTTACAAGGTTTTCGGCTATTTTCACAAATAAAATAGACAACGACATAAGATTGTCTGAAGAAATAACAACTATCAAATACTATAATAGAATCAGTATTTTGAACCATTTCGGTAGTCTCAATGTTGCTTTCGCCAATATTTGAGATTTTCTTTTATTACCAAAAGTAATCACCATTTGCCGTAAATGGTAAGCGGGCAATTTGGAACAATATCAACATTTTCGCACAGAGGGGTGCCTAGCGTCTTGCAGAGTGCGCGCGCACCCGATGTGCGTAAATTGACAATTTTCCTTAAAACCCCTGCAAGGTGACGCCTATAAAGCGACCCAGTATCTTATCCATGATTAATATTTTTCATTCGAGATATAATGTTTTGGACGTCCACGTTAGTGCCAACTGCCAAAATCTGTACCTACATGTAAAAAGTTAACGTATAACAAACGTTCATATTTTGTTGTAGCTCTCGTTACATGAGACGAGCCAGTTATAGCTGTATTGATTTTTTACAATTTATGTTTTTAGTTTTTGATTCGATTATGTTTATCTCGTAACTTATAAATATTTAGAACCACAGTTCAATAGTAGGTATATATCCAAAAAAGGTCTGACAGTTATATCCAACACGTAAAAGCTACCGAATGGGTTTAGTAACATTAAGTGTGGCTCTTAATTATACGTAAACAAAATGTTTTATGTAATTTGCCACTTCTAAGAAACTAATTTGCATATATTCACGAAGACACATTGTCACTAGAGATAGGTTATCAATCTGAGCACATATTATTTTATTATTTGTTTGTCAATAAAGTTGATTTAATAAATAATCATTTGACCTTGTGTAATGTGATTGATAATTTGTTTAAGTTTGAAACCTTTTGACAATCGCTATTAATAAAATTATTATTGACAGAATTGGGTCGACGTGGTTAAACGAAATGAAACTATCGTGAATTAAATGATGAGCCATGAACTAATATTGTGGAACCTCTGCATTGAATATTTAAATAGAATGTTATTTGATTATTTGTAATTAATGTTAAACTATCGGATGCTTCTTCTAGGTTTTCGCGGTTGTCTGCAATTTTTTTCTTTTCGTAATCATTGGCATAGTACCAAGTGGAAGTCGGGTACTTATTATAAAATAAAATCAGAAGAAAACATATGTCTAAATATGGAGTTGATTTGCTTTTAAATACCTTGATTTGACGTCATCATTGTTAAAATGTTTGAAGTTTGTCATTACAAACTAATTTTGAATCAACAAAATATATTTAATATTTGGTGTAAATACCAAATATTATTTGATAGATATTTGTTTTTCCGTTTGCAGTGAATATTTTGAATAATTTTATCACGCGACGCGGCTGTCTTATTAGATCAGTTACTAGGAAATAAACTTTACCGTAACTGTAGAACTTTAAGTTTTGACGTTTTTAAGCAAATATCTAAAATTTATTAGATACTTGATAACTTATTAGCGTATTTTTTTCCGAACCAATGCATTTAACTTATCTATAATTTAAAATGGAGTTATGTAATAAGGTTAATAGTGAAATACCTAAAATTATAGATACTTGGATAATATATTAAACACTATGAGGTCGAAATATAATTATTTTAATTTAGATATTATAATGTTATGTTTAAATGTTAAGCCAGAAGACTACGACACACAGACTGTTCGCTTTTTAAGAGAAACCTATTGACGTACAAACACGTACGTAGAAAACAAATAAATAATATACATTTATGTTTTTTTATGATATTTTATTGCATTTCAATTTAGATAGACTTTGACACATTATCCGGTTGCATTACACATTAGGTATTTGTGAATAAAATATCACAAAATAATTTATAAATAAATTAAATAATAATAAAAAGCATTTGTTCTTAGCATTGAGTTTCAGTTTACGGGAAGATTTTGACTATACTTATGACTTATTTTGAACAAAATCACATCAAAATCCATTGTATATTTACACTTAAACTGAAATAAACAGCGATTTAATTATACTGACTTTTTTTTTAACTACACTCATAGTGGAAATCTATAGTGACGAAGTTCCTATCAAAACATACAAAAATATTTTGATTTTCATGTTTCATCTTTTTTGTAATTTTGGTAACTAGTTTGTGCATTTTTGCTTTCCTTTAACTCCATAATTACAACAAATGTTTTTAACATAATACATTAACTTTAATATTTTTGCAATTAAATCATTCTTATATTACCTATGTTCTTCTATAATCACTTATCGTATTGCTTTAAATTTTTATTAGTTTAAAGTCCATTTCTGACCTATAATAATATACTGCATTCAGTATTCTATAGCTTGTATAAATTTTGATATATATATTAACATTTTGAATAGATACAGTAATTAAATAAACTTGTTTACTATTCAAATCAACATGTGATTTCTGAGAGTTTTGTGAACATTTATAATATCCACATAAACTCAATGTTATTGTTACGTACAGGTGGTTAATCGATTATTAATTCTAACTCATTATAAAAATTGTACAACCCCCAATTTGGCACGATACTCATGGAAAAATTAATAAAAGTAATTGCATTAAATGTAGTCAAAAAGGTCCAAAAGGGACATTCGAAATTAAATACTTCGTATGTATTTTGTACTAGTAAAACAAATGATCAAATTGGGTTTTACGGAAACATTTTACCCATGTGCTTTTTGCAGATCTAAAACTTCAATGATTAAAACATGTAAAATGACTTCCTTATACAATCTTTAGAATAATCGAACGGTTCTTGAATGTAGCGCCCCAGCGCCTGCGACGGTTGTAACGATGTTGCTTTAAGGAGCTTCACAATATAAGCAATCAGCAACTAAAAACGAGCATTTTTAAATGCAATTAGTATTTTTTCTAACTGTTCGCTAAGGACAACAAATACCATAAATCTATCAGTTTATTATAGGATGCATGTCTCTTAGCTATTGATTTGTAAATTCCTTCTTGATGGCCATTGATGGTAAAATATTTGAATACATAATGCAGATTTACACTTACATTTTTATACTTAAAGTAAATGCTTCATAAATGTAAGTCTCCATGGTTTTTATCTTAACCCATGTAAGTACATTATTATGAAATGAATAATGTCCATTTGTACACTGTAGGTGTCATCACGTATTAACGGCTCATCGCTAGTTGCCGAGTGTCCTAGTTGTGAAAGCTTCTTTCTTAATATTTCTTACATATTTATTGCTTCTATTTGCGTTATAAAGTTTTATATTAGTTTCAATTCTATACAACATATCTATTATTGGGCCATACTTCTAAAATATTATCAAAACAATTGTCAATTCAATTTGTGTTAGTTTTATTAGGTACATCACTTTCTATTACTTTATTAGTGCGTGTTAATATACTTCCTTCGTGGTTTTTATGAACCGATCTAAATTTGAGAATGTGACATAATATTTTTGACTTTCATCCGATACCTAAAGTTATTTTATAATATTTAATAATCTCTATATTGATTTATTAGCAATATAATTTCGTTTTAATTATACTAGTTTTAAAATGTGATTTAGAATTTGGTTTCGCATTAGAGGATTATAGGCGGGGCTCGTTTCTTTTCTCAGGAACAGCTTGAGCGGCCGTGTTCAGTTCTTGGGGACATAGATCACCTTCAACACCGTGCACTCGCTTTTTCAGAGTTTTTTAAAAGACGCGACCCGCCCACGGCCCCTTACGCTAAGCTACGCTACTTCCTTATTAACTATGTGCAGTATATTACTTCATTTACCTTACATCATAAATTCCTTTTCATCATTTACATTTATCTTTAGTTCTTTCACTTTCAATTAGTATTACAATAAAATTATCGTTATTATATTTCCTGCCCTTCGCAACATTTAGTTTATAAATAATAATTGTTTTATTTGATAATCTTTATACAAAATTAACAAGTTAATTAACAAATTAATATTTTCTGATTTGTATTAGATAGTATTGCTACAGTTACAGATAATTTAGGAAACATTATATAAACTATTTACTTCTAAAGCAGCAGTTGTTTAGGGAAGTTTCGAGTAGGAAGTTTGTGTGAATACAAGGTGTTATATTCATTTACGTTGTTGACACGTACAGATACATTCCCCAGTAAACCATTAAGAGATTATCCACTGTGCGTATAAAACAATTTATACCGTTATATCGTACTGAAGTGATTCGCAATACTAACATAACATACAGATATGTATTAACAACATTAAATTAATATGAAGTAATTATTTAAACTTCAATAAAATTTATGCTCAGATTTAAAACAATGTCTAAACGGTTTACTTAGCTGCATTTCTTATCATTATTCTAAACATCACCTTTTTACAAATATTGAGCAAATTCAGAAGAAATTATAAATTTACCCAATAATGTGACCTGCTTTTCATACAAACTAACCGTCAGATAAGTAAGATGAAATAAGTAGAAGTAGGTAGGTACAGGTATATCTTAAGATAAAGGTTAGTCGGCACTCTGCGTGGCAAATTTGGAAATAACTTTTGTCTTAAGTTGTCAAGCCATTACCTAATGTTATTTAGGTACTTTTGTTACATTTATTATTTTGTTTGAGTATAAACCCTTTTTCTATCAATATGAACCACAAGCCACAGGGTTGATCTTAACGAATAGAGATTTTTTTTAAACATTATAATTATTTAATAAAACGTGTTTTTCTGCATTTTACCACTAATATTTTATGTAACATCAAACACCAGAGGAGTATTTAACAATAAGAGTGGCACTTTAGGGGCTCCTCGCGCCTTATCATCTTAATTTATCCACACAATTTGACAATATGACCAGATTATCTAAATAAATCTCTTTACATAAAAAACATCAATAAATTACATCTGTCGTGCGTAATGTAATGGTGATTTGAATAAAATGCTTAAAATACACATGTGACACAGCGGAAGCAGCTATATCCGTCCGTATTTCATGACAATAATTATTATAAAGAATAAATCTCCATGCATTAAAATATTATGATATTCTATAAAACTTAAACTCTGATATACTTTTTTTTAATTCAACAGCGTATTAATTCCACACTACAACACTAAATAGTTCTACTACATTTTATGTATAAGTATTATATATATAAAACGATTAACTTGTATCTCTTTCAATTTTAACATTCATTTTCAGTTTCAAATTAACATTTTTAAAATGATTCAACATTTAAATATCATTGTGATCCTGTTTTATACAGTCATAGATAATTATAAAAATCATATTTTAGAATCGTAATTTATATCATTTATATATTCTTAATATCAATAATCTGAAATTCACTACGTACATAAGTAGAAAAGGGTGTATCGTGCAATATATTTTTTTAATTTTGAGGTGTATTTTACGGGTGTATACTTATTTAATCGAACCGAATATATTGTTTTATAAAACTAGAGCAATTATACTCAAATATTCTATTATTTATAAATATATGAATGTATATTATATTATTTACATAGTTTATACACAGGTGGTCAATACCAGGACTTTTTCCGTCGACAATTTTATTCGCCCTTTTCAATAAACTTTAGTTTTGAGGATCCATACAAAGTAATATATTCATAAACAAAGATCACGGATTAAATATGTATGATATAATTTATGTAAATTAGTGAGAGAAGTAGGTAGTGCCTTTAATAATTATAGTTTAAGTTTAAGTATAGGTACGTATATTATATGTCTGAATAGGCACTATAATCTACAAGGATTTTCTGTATCTAAATTTTGTATTTTCTCTGTAATGAACACTATTAATAAATACAGTATAATATATAATACGTCTATTTTTAACATTTTCTAATATTCTAGATTAAACTTGTTAACATTTTTGTGACTGTAGAACAGTATTGCATAGATTAGATGTAATATTTCTAGACTTATACAAAGTTGTAAAATATGTCAGGTATCTAAATGCAAATAGGTATGTTCGCTACAGTAATATTGTATAGTTATCGCTACAAGTATCAATTTACACTATATTAAAAGTCTTTTTTAAATAAGGTACTTAAAATGCCTGGGAATGATATCGTTTAGAATAGTTACGCATTGTGGCTGTACATTTATAATTTAAAGAGATCATAGCTACCCGTGCCAGCCTCGCTCCTGTTAACAACACAGGTCAGGCATCACATCAAGAGAAGGAATGTATATTAAATATTACCCCCTATCGCGGGTCTATACGCAAATTCGAGATCTCGTATTACTAAATTTTTCATAAATGACTTACTCTATAATTCTCATAAATAATTATTTAATAGTTTTAATTTCTAAATCTTCAGTGCCATTTAGTATATATTTTTTTTATTATTTTTTTAATAATCCTATTCTCATAAGGACCTTAGTGCTAAGGAATTGCGATTACTAGATTAAATATTGTAAAAAGCACTTAACCATTGTACACGATAATATCCGTCGGAAGAGAAATCTTTCAGTTGTACATCGTTATGTTTTAAGATCGTGGAGTAATTAAGTGACTTTAGTTTTCTTCGCCGAGTAGTACCAGGTCGTCAGCAACGACGTCAGATACGTGGAGGTAAATGATCCAATACATGAGGTTAAAGCACACGAAGCAGACGGGGAACACGATGCGCGAGTATTTATCGATGTCCGACGGGGTGGTGCCAAGAAGCTTGTTGATGCCCTGAAAAATTGTTTCAACTTGACTCTAACGATTAACCTACGTGTAGATAGGTTAGGCGTCATCTCGCATGAACTCGCGTTATGCGCATCAAAAAATCGCCTGGTCAGTTTCTAGTCTTCGCACACTCGCTTTGCAAATAACATTCGCCATAATGAATAGTTGTGGTAAAGTTTTATACACTTACCTTCGACGCGTGCAGAAGATGTGGCGGGGGTGTTTCTTCCTCGGGTTGCGGGGGGACCGGCGGCGGAGGCGGTGGCGGAGGCGCGCGGGAGCCATTGATCGTGTTCTCCAAAGTACCGCCCTTTGAGTAAACTTTTGGGTCGTGGACCTTGAATCGAACTTCCTGGGTGTGAGGATTGTAGGACTGTATAGAAATAAATCACTGTGAGATTTTCAAATATTCTGTATTACTACATCTATTATAGAACTTTACAGGCTGCAGAACGTTAATGATTATTTTAGGAACTATTTTCCTATTTTGATTCTGGATTGAAAGCTAATCCGGACTGATTTGAAAATTTCCAACTTGGTCTTCAGTTTATCAATAAAGTTATGGTCGACTTTTTGTAGAATAAACAGAACAATTTAGAGTTGATTACAGATATCCATAGGCTATTGGCATCACTTAATTTTTTTCCAAATGCACAACATTTTTTTATAATTGTCACAAACCGATGATCGACTGGGAGGGGCCGGGCGAGTCAGAGTGCTAGTCCGCGGCGGTGGGAGGGGCTCCACGGGAGCTGGAGGACCATCTACTTTCTTCTCAGCAGCCATTTTTTGAACAGCAGTAAATCGTTGTTTCCTCATTTGAATCCGTTTTGCCATGTAGCCAACAGTAGCATATTCTGAAATACAAAAAATGTAGTAGACCATTTGCAATGATAAACTTACCGCAGAGCAGCATTGGACAACATATTTATAAATACAATAGGATGTTTAGTGTAATTAAATATAGGCACATCTATAATGACATTAATAAGACTTATTAAAATCAACGCTTCGCACTTAGCGACTAGTATAAACAAAATATTCTAGGTAACTAACAACCAGAAAAATTCTAAATTAATACAAAATTGCCGGCTCTTGACAAAAACTAATTTGCCTTAATTTATTTATTTGAAGTACTCTATTGTTACCTAGAAGGCTCGCGAAGACCATTACGAAGCAGGTGCCCAAATATACATCAATTGATTTGACGTACGAGATCTTAGGCAAGGCAGCGTTTGTAGAGGACATGAGTGTGGTCATCGTTAACACGGTGGTGACGCCAAGTGATACTCTAGCCGGCGTTGCATTCCGGTTTAACCAAAATGAGACCCACGATATAATGACAATCAGCCCGGATGGAATGTAAATCTGGATCAAATAGTAGCCCATGGATCGTACAAATTGAATCTCACAAGCCAGCCGTGAATAATTTCCTGAAAAAAAACTTGTCATTATTAATTAAAGACTTAAAAATAAAATAAGAAATTCAGAAAAATATCATGATCGTCACATATTAACAAAAATGAATATTGTAACATTGTAAGTAAATATAGTTTTTTTTAATCAAGCGAGAAACATGCAAACTGTATCGTTTCGATACATTATGAAGTAGGTAATGTTTGGAGCTAATTCTTATATAATAAAAATGTCTATGTGTCTGGCAGGTGCTTGGTACCTGTTGTAAGGGAGATCTCCATGGCTCGCTGTCGATGGCCGAGCACCTTGAACTGCGGTAGCGACACCTCGCTAGAAACGCCCACAGAGTTGGGTCCCTCGTTCCATTTATATCGGATGTCTCGCATGGTGTAGCCGACTGTACCATGCAGAGATATGAAACGATAAAATAAGCACCCATCGCACTGGGTTTTTAGATATCCGTAGTCGTGAAGGACTATTTAAACTACTAAGCGAAGAGTAAGATTATGATAACGAAGAGTAGTAACGAGCGTCAGATGACAAAAGTTGAAATCAAGAAGCATTTTATTTTATTTGATATCTGTCTACAGCATAATAAAGCTTCTGGAATTTGCACATCTCTTGGAACATTGAGTAATATTTAAATTTAAGTATTCATTTATTTTTTATTGAGAACGCAGAGAGAAAGGAAAATACGAAATAGACCTATTGTTTCTTTACAACTAACAAAGCCAAGTAAAGCTAAACTTGGGTATACATGTTTAAGTAGCGTATAATAGTACGTGTGAAACTTACAGCTTTCAATTTCAATGTTGCATAATTGACGGTCCATTGGAAAGTATTGCAAATCCATTGGACAGGAAGCGGTAATAGTCAGTCTGGAACAAAGAAGATTGTAATGAAGGCAAAATTTTGATTTAGCAAAAACTAGAATTTCGATGAGACAAAGTTGAAATGAATATTAACGAAAACTTCGAAGAAATGTTGGCGTTAACATCATTATCGTCAAGCAGAACGCGAATCAACGCCTTTATCACAATGTGTGATTGCAAATTGAGCTCTTACCTTATACTTCGTGTAATAGATCCGGAATGATGAATGCGAATGAATTCGTTGCTCGTGGTAGCGATATGGAAATAAGACTGCTTTTCGTTCACGAAAAACGTGTCAGGAACCCAAATGTTCTTGATAAATTCCGATCCGACGGAGAGAGTTTCAACTCCAGGTCGCTTTTTGTAAGCGAGCCTCGGATCAGTCCAAAACTGTCTGAAGTAGAAATCCAGCGTGAAATCCTGAAATATTGTTATTGTTAAAGTAAACAACTCATTAGATCATTTTAAAAGTGACTTACAACTATGTAAAGGAAATTTATTATCATATTGATGTAACAATTCATCTTTATGAAATAAGCAGATCATTTCATTGAATTCAGTTTTAAGCATTTAAAGTTATGTTAAGATAATATATTAAAACGGCCATTATTGACGAACATTAATTAAAAATTCGACAAATTATAACTGATAATTTTATCTTTATTTTAATTTGAGGACAGATCGGACAATTTAGTCTGGTAGTAAATTCTGTGAAGCTTAAGCAAATATTCGAACGTTCTGCAAAATTACGCGTGTTTATTATGATTAAAATACAACTTTAGTGATAATGAGGACATTACTTCGTAGAACAGTTCAAATACTCAATTTTAATAGCGATAGTCTTGCACTCCATACATTTTGCTTCGGTTTTAAGGCAATTATGAGAAATTTGCCAAAAATATATATTCCACAAGATGGTGTACTATTCCATAAAGAATGGATACGAATATTTCCCTTTCGCTACGTCTGTTGAGTATATGTAATCATGTATTTTAAAATTACAACGTCATTTTAATATTTTTATTATTATGGGATCACGCCTGATGATTTAAAATGCTTATGTACTTTATTAATTATAAAGCATGATACAAAATTATCAATATATGATTACGTATTCTCTGTGTCGTGTTAAGATCTAAATGCTATATCTAATATCCGGTAATGGTCACGTCTTAAAGTGACTTTAAGAGTCCCCTTGATTTGGTTTCCACTAGGGGTCATACACCCTGGTCTCAGTTTGACGTTTTTTTTTCTTTTGGAACCGTTATCAAGGGTATTTCGGCATTAATTTTACAACAACGTGGCTGCGGTCCGACAGCGTTTAAAACATCTTATAACGCGTCAAGCAATTATTATGACTTCCATTGGCACACTTCAATTCGTAAACGCGACATTTTCTTTATAATTCACGTGAAAAGTGATCACTCGAAGTATTCTCGTTCAACCGGATCTCACCGAACAACGTTACAAACATTAAACACATTCATAACAAGACTATTTTAAAGTAAGAAAATTTTTAGGCGAGTGGCGAATTTGAAGTGTTTGAACGCCATTCTGAGAGATAATAGTAAGAAACCCACAGTCACAACAGATACCTACTCAAGAACATAAAAAGCTTAAAATAAAAATAACAACAATGGAGCAACGACAGAGTCTCGCTTGGAGGGATGCTTAATAGCAAAGTACATTTTATTATGTCTGTATGTAAGGACACACCCGGAAGAGAACACCACTTTAACCAATCGGGCCGAATCGGATTTTACGTTGTTAAAAGTGATTACAAAATGAAGAGTGGTGTGTCTCTGTCCGGGCGGTCTGCTCCATAACGCCGGCATGCTCGCAGCCTCGTGTCTGGGGCTGCTCGGTCGCGGCGGCGCGCGGCCGGAGCGACCGAGACAAGCGTGAGCTGACAGTGGCGAGTACCATGAGCACTTCGGAGACGGAGCTGATAGAGAGCACATACATGGTGACGCCCACCTCCACTGGCGGACCTGCAATCAAGCCCAATCGTGAGTCGCGCGCGCGCCTCGCGCCGTGAAAACCAAACCAGAGGACGGTGACGTGACGCCCGGACGCCCTCGCTCGAACGCGGATCCAATTCTAAAACCTTAGAACGGTGAACGCTCGAGCGAGGGTCGCTAACCTATATTGTCGATATAAACATTCTAAATGAATATCTACCAAAAATTGGTCATTTATATACCATTTTCACTTCAGATAGGGAACTGATCGACAAGACGTACATAGTTACTCCAACATCCACGGGCGGCCCTGAAAGGTGACAATGGTTATATATCAAAAAGCATCATGCGGTTAGTTCACACCCATATGTGTACACAGACAGCAGCAGCAAAGTATAATTTGTCATTATTATTTAATAAAGAAAATTATTAAATATCTTACGACAATTCGATAAAAGCAGGTCAGCATGCTGGTTTAATATGGAATTTTAATACAATAGGATTATAAGGAGGATTTTCAACGGCTACGTTATAAAGATATACGCGGGTACGTAGGATAATTTGTCATTTTAATAGTAGGTATTGTACAAATAATATTAATAAAAGTGCTACCTGGGTTATGTGTATAGCCGAGGTTATTTTATCCTATATCTGCACAAGCGAGTGCGTATTGAATTTTCCGATCCAGTTGTTTGTTGATTGACTAAACTGAGTGCTTTTAGAAATTCCTCTTATGAAGTGCGGAGTGCAAAACAACAAGAACGTAGGTACATCATATATTCTGAGCAATTTCAAACGTTTCCATTTAAGCAGAAGTGTTTGTATGCTTCAATTTGGAAAGTTGGAAGAAATATATTTATTTAACTAAATAGGTAGTCTATAAAATGTGCAAGTTTCGAAAATCATCGTTTATCAATATTACTTCGATAATATTCACAAATAGGTACACGTTTACTTCTGAAAAGTTGTGGCTAGCGTGAGGTTTTATTTCGCTGTCTCTAAAGAGACTTGTTTGTTCTTCACAAGAACTTTAAACTGTAGGGAAAAGTGTTTACTTTGCTTCTGAAAATATAAGATTGTTATCAAAATGCACGTCAACGGCTACTTTTTTTACTAATATAGGTAATTGAAAGATGTTTGATTAATCATACCTGCATGCTTCAATATAATTTAGGTATAACAAATGATTTATCGGGAATCCTTCACTTATCTTATTAATAAGTTTTGTTAAATAATAAATATGAGAAGGATATATACTACACTGCTGCTGTTCTTTTATGTGCAGGAACATCTTGTTATCTTGCAATGCTATAAACTTTGTGAGAATGTCGAAGTGCAAAAGCAATGAAAAAGAACGATTAGCCGGCCTCGGGTTTTTCCTTATATCCAAGGCTGGTCGATCGTCCTTCCCCATCACGTTTTGAGAAAACTCTTCATACATCGCTGCTACTATTCTACTTAAATCTGTAAAGCGCGCTCGCTGTGAAATCAGTACCATTCCTCGATTCGTCCCAATTTTTGAAGCTCTGGGCCGCGTGGAACTTTATTTTTCTATTATTTCCTTTTGGCGATTACTCTCTGTTTCAGCTTCAGATTCTTACTTGTACTTTTATAGTGGATAACAAATCGAATTGCCGTCCCTCGGAGATGTTTCAATAAAACACTCGTGCTTCGCCTCCTACGTTTGTTCTGCCACTTTACGCAAAGTCGGTTCTTGCTAAATCATTCTATTGTGATGTTTGCTACGTGAAACTAATTACCAATTATTTATAAATAACCATTTTAATCTATATAAAATATCCAAACAAAAAGTCTTTACCAGTTTTAAAAAAATGCTCAATTGTACATAATCAAAATATGTCTTTCTGATACCGTTCTTGGATTAAATAAAAACGATTGTGATTTTCTAAATGTACATATGAATGTATTTTTTCATGGAATCCAAAAAATCTGGAAAAAACACAATATCACACAAAAAATTAAGTAAATTATGAAAACTTTAATGATCATACTTATTTTTATAGAGATTCATACACAAAATATTGAATAAAAATATTATTATGACTATCACTTAAAAATAATGGTCTCGTGATTAAAATTATTTTGAATTTGAGAAAATTGGACCATAATTTAGGAACTATACGTACCACTGAAAACGCTCATAATGATTATCGTACAAGTCGCGTACAAGGCAATGTTTCTCTCATGAATGCATTTAATCTTAAATTTATTACAGACGTGATAGAAGCGAGACATTTCCGTCTCGTATCTGTCTCACATGTTGATTAGATGTGATGCTGCTTCCCTCCAAATGTCAACCTATATCCTATTTTAATCATACCTTCTCACATATGTTTGTGTTATAAGATGTATTAAGGCACAATTTTTTTAGATAAAAACATCATGTAATCGTAAAGTTAAAATAACATCCTGATTCATTAACACCATTCTTTAAATTAAATATATAATAATAAAAAAACATAGAAATGTTATTACAAAAAAATTATGTGTAGGCGAAGCCCTGTTTAAATCGCGGAAGCTAAACAATTTCATATACAAAATACTAAAGTGCGCCAATATATGTACGTAACTAAAATTACAGCGACTATTAGGTACAATATTGTTAATTCGAATATCTTTTTTTTTTAGTTTGACTTATCGGCTTTAAACCTTTCATTTATATTTCGTAGTAGTCTGCAAATACGAGTGAAACTTATTATGTTCCACTCCAAAATGAAATAATTATTACATTACAAATTTATTACCTTTTTTTTGTGATGCAACGTGAACTCAACACAAGTTTTAAACGTAATGCAACATATAACATCACACTTTTCGAAAGTGGTGCAACATTATTTCATATGTAATGGAACATCAACTCATTAGTGTCCAATATCTAAGAACGAGCATTTTCTTAGAATAATAAAACTTTACGTCATAATGGAGCATGGTATACACATTTTACTGCAATTTGCCCAATAGTTTGCAAGATCTTTACGATACCGCGATATATTTCCCTTTACTGTTACAGTTAGTGCAATTCTTGGGGAAGCGATTCGAAAACTGGCCGCCAAAATTAATAATAAGGGCTTGAATGTAGCAACGATTTAATATCACCCACCTCCATAGTTAGGCCGCACCCGTTTGTCGTAGCTCACACTCAGCGAGTCCAAAATCGCTGAGATGTTGACATCGCCGAACATGCCACCGCCGCCCGTGCCTCTGCAAAGAACATAACGAAATTTTAGATACTGACCATATTTAACGGAGCAGTAGTATATAGATAAGAAATACGTCTAGAATGTATGAAGTAAAACAACTTATTAATAAAATAGACATTTTTAATTTACATGTCAAGGTACGAATTGAAGCTGTGGATCAAACCCACACCTTTACCAATATATGATTATGTGTAAGCTTTGTATTAACACATTTACATATAGTACACAATTAAATTTTGGAAAAGCGATGCCAAGGAGTTTTAGTCTGTATTTTATTTTTTGCTACGTATTGCATTTTAGTGCGTTGTTGTTTTTAGTATTTTAATAGTCTTATTGTTTAATTTGAAGCCTAACAAAGATCTTTTTTATGTTGTTATTTATTTGTTAATAGAGGTTACTAGAATAGTTTCGTAAGCTTATCAAAATGGTCATCTGTCTATCAATAATAATTTATATAAAACAAATATTTTCGTAAAAACAGGATGAAAGTAGAAATCAAGCAGCCAGATCTCGGATTATAAACGACAATCGCTACCCGTATAGATACATGTGCACCCCAAAATAGGGGTCAAACTAGAGCATTGGCTCCACGCCAGAATCGCTGCCCGTATTCAGGAAGTCGCTAAATATTAAAATTCAGATTTATAAAGTAGGTATGTACGCGAAAACTGGCGCATGTTTGCCATTTACGTTACCAGAGCAATTGGATGGCCATGTAGAATTTCAAATGAACTGCTAATTAATTTATCACCTGCGTTGTTTTCAGCGCTGCAATAGGCTACAATGCTGATATATTTTTTATGGAAGGTACGCAGAAAATGGACGGCAGTTTATCTTTTTTTATAAATTAAAGTAACAGAAAATTATCCTGTTCACTGAGAATCACGTTCACGTTCCTGTTGACGGAGAATGTTCATTGAAACTAGAATTTGGCGACTTACAACCCGTCACCACACAGAATTTAACAATTTGACAACTTAAACAGAATTAAATAGTATCTAACATCGGTTACAACGTTGCTACTGCTAAGCACAGAGCTGCAACGTCTTTTGTAAGTGTCTCAGCCTCATCATATCCTTCAAAGTTGAATACAGCACTCAGCAGCGCTAATACTGCTATAATAAGTCAGAAATTGCTTGCACAGTCAAATATCGTATGGTTTTACTAGCTGTTAAAGATTAAATTGACAACACTGCTTAGAGCACAAAAAGTAGAACAAAATGCCCTATTTGAACTCGATCCTAAATGTTGGTGCCCTTAAGACGTAATACAAAATGTCTCCCTCAAATAAATCCCGAACACGAGTATCAGTACTGCAGCAGCCACAGCCATTTTAGAACTGTTCTAAAGCTTCAAATTTATTTGTAGACATTGAATAATATTGTGATAATAAATAAAAATAAAAAGACATCATTAGCAGCATTCAGCTTATGGGTGATAAACTGTCGTGCGCAGCTATTACACACGGAATTGTGGTGAAATCTTATTGGTTTTGTTACCATTTATTTTGGTATAGGTATATACCCCATATGTAGGCACATCGTTTGTTCACTATATTCGTCCCGGTATCGCATGATCGCCTTATTGAAATTTACTGAGTATAGTGTGCTTGCTTGAGAGATACTTACTTACATTAGTAGGTAAATATGTCTATAAAATATAAAATAATGCGTGTAATAATAATAGTAGTAAAGATGTACCTATATTTCGTATTTAAATATTATCAAAAAAGTTTTCAACGGAAAATATGTCGACATTTTAATGTAATCAAAATAAAACTCACATCGCAGTGAATGTACTCTCAAAATATTTATTTCGCCTCAAAACCGCACACTTAAACTAGAAACAACGAAAAAACAATCATGGCCGCGCCTCCGAAGGCGCGCGAAAGGTAAAACTTTTCTATAGCGCCATTGTTGAAGAATAATGTTTTAAAGCGGAATAGAGAAATTTAAATGAGGTAGCAAATTGCATCCCAGTGGGGGCATCCTGCGATGCCTACCTGCATTCAACAAAAACGTTTCGCTCCGCAGATTAAATTTCTCTAGATCAAGGAGAGATGCGATGCGAAATCTTTTAATACTATTACTCTTTTCAGTTCCCCTCGAACCTAAAGTGCGGTTGCAATTTCAGTTGAAACGCTCAAACCGCACTTTTATTTAAAAGTGACGAATGGTTCTCGTGTTGAAATCTTTTTACGAGTAGTCGCAATTACACAAATTGTTTTCAGTTGCTGGCGTTTGTAAAATGTGAGTTACGTTGTGTAAAGCGATCTAGACGCGTACCATCATTATAGTGAAGATAAATTGTATCCACATATTCCATGTTTTTGTTTATCTGGAAATATTTATTTACTTGAAATTTTGTCCAGTACATTCTGAAACAATTGACTCTTAACGATGACGATATCACAACCTGAAATGTCCCCTTGTTAGGTTTGTTATGCACTTTTTACATCATTTCATACATATAAAAGTATAAACACTGCTTAGGAATATATAATAGGCTTGACAAGTCTAGCCGTTTGAACTTCTATCTTTGTTAACGTAATAAAATTTCATAATAAACTCCGATTAACAAAGTCATGTATAAGTAAGTCTAAGTGCAGCGAATAAATACAAGTCGTAAGGAAACTACATGCTTGAAAGTTCTTCCTAATCGGATAAGACGAATTTTCCATATTGTAGACTTAGTTCATTATCTTCCGAAAGATATAAAAATCAACTGGATAACAATCAGATAGTGAGTTGGCTGTTTCAAATGTCAATATGTATGAGGAACTACTAACAGAACAAATCAGGTAAAACCTCACAAAAAACTCATAAAAAGCTTTGTCTGTCAATATAATGTAAAGGCAATCGCGTGTCAAACTAGTATAACTTATTAAAAGTAGTGCAACTAGTCTAATGGAATTTAAATTGCTGGAAATAACAAATTTAAAACTTGTCGAGAAGTTATAATGGGACGATAGCAGCGATAGGAAAAAAGGAAACTTAAATTGCACACCGAAGTGTCGATAGTTGTTTAGCAAAGTACCGGGAATAAAAATAAGAGGTATTTACTGGTTTCATTTCCTCCTTTTGCAGTAAAACTAAGAAGGACCTATCTAGCAATCTAGTGAAGTAACTTATATTTTCAAATATAATCTTGTAAGTGGTTGAAATGATTTTAACAAGAAATTCAGGCAATGTCAAATGAGGCGTTGAGCCCTAATAAGTATACAATACAATTATAGGTACATATAAAAATAAGGGTTGATATAGCTAAGTCAATGTATTATTTTAAATATTTACTTGTCCGATATTAAAAACAGTACGACACACAAAATAGAAATTTCTAAAGCATCCTCTTGAGTGGGTTAATCAATGACGAACTATTTTCTATTCATTGGGTAATATTTTCTAATTCACTGAGTCTATGGGAAAATCTAACATGTGGCGTTTTTTAAAATCCTGGATTCTTCGTAACACTTTGAAGTCCGATCAACTTTGATCTTATTTAAAGTAAAGGCGCGCTATGCATTTTTATAGAATATTTATTGTTGGTCTACAATTCTGGATGCTCGAGGCTATTGTGTACTCGCCTTTGTATTGTCAAAATGAATTGATTGATTAATTAAAGACTTGATTAATTGAAGAATATTATTCTTTTTAGAAAATGTCTCTTGTAGCAAAACTTTAATCTTGCTAGGGCTTATAAATTTAAACTGCCAGGAGCGCTTTTGACTCTAGCTTTTTATTGCCAAATAACAATAAGCAAACGGATTACTTGATAAAAAGTAGTCACCGTCAACGTGGATATTGGCAACACCAGACACATTGCCAATGCAACGTCGACTTTGGATGATAGATTTTTTAGCGTCTTTTTAGTTACGTCGCTTGTTATTATTATGAGGTATTGTCAAATATTTTCGATAAAAAGTACACTGCGTTTGATCTTATTATATCAGTTCGGTCATTTCAAAAATTACATTCTGAAGTAATATAATACAAAATTACACGTTAAAGGCGGTTTTTTGTGTTTTTTTTTTACATGAAGTTAGCTTAGGAAATTAGTATATTTAAGTCGCAGATAGAATATATTATTATGTTTATACGTGAAATTAATTAATGAAATAATTATTTTTTTATGTGGAAGATTCCTTTTTGCGTAATACAAGATAAGAGAGACTTTATTAAGTTCGTGGCGGTAAGGTATATTTTTATTATACATTACACAGTATTTGTATATCTAAAAAAGAAATCATAAGTCTTTTAAACTATAATAACTCTATTTGATTATACAACCTAAATTTATTTGATTCTCGAAATGGGAAATGGGAAAAACATTTTTAGCGAGGTCCGTTCCGTGCAGTCAAATAACTTACCTAAATCGTTTCATTCACAGGGAATTCCATTTTTAAATTGATACTCAGGTTCTCGGATTTCAGTTCCAAAAGAGTAAATAGAATACGAGTGACGAGATCGGTTTTTATAAATCTACGAAATTACTGTTAATTTCGGAATTGGCGAATTTGAGAACAGTTTTTTAATTGTTTATATTAACAACTTTTATTTCGTTTAACTTACCTTAAGGTTATATTTTAAAATAATCTCATTTGACTTTAATTACACGTTGCTTATACGTAAGCTGGACGTAAATAAAAAATATAAGTCTGAAATTTAAACCCCGGCTATAAATAATGGCGCTCATAAATAAATTATGTATAAATTATATTTTATTATAGTTAATAGTGATAGTAATGTTAATAGGATGGCCATGATCGTTAACCGTCTTATCCTATGGATACTTAGGACATATGATAAATATGATAGGACGGCAGTGGCCACTTAGTATCAAGAGATACTCGTTGGCTATAATATAATACTATTTATGTAGGTATTAGATACCGTTAAGTTCTGTCACACAGCTAGCGGTCTCAAACTAATCAAGTAACCTTTATGACACTTTAGAGCTGCTTTGTACGTATTTAGGTATATTGTTACTATGTTAATACTCATTTAATTAAATTTAATAATAATGATTTCCACTCCACTCAATATTCGATTCGACTATTATTTTTTTGTGTGGGAATTTTATAGCGCTGCTGATTAAAGGAGCTGACATGATTTCCGCCGAAGTAAGTTGCTTTGTAGGCAAAAAGTTCAGCTAGAAACCTAGCTAGACTTATTGTCTGCTCGGTATGATCCCGGTACTACCAGCAAAAACTCGTTTGTCTCACAACTTGATAAAGTATTGTGGGTAGAACGTTTATGTCCCACTGCTGGGCTCGGATATCCCCCATATCGGTGGAGACCTGAAGTGGCCTACATCACATTACTCCTTTTCCGATTGATGGACATAAACTAATATGCAAACATATGTATGCGTATGCTCTACGTATTACATTAGACTTACAGTTTTAATTTTCTAGTTAATTTTAAATTTAAAAACGAAGTATATGTATACTAAAGTATATTTAATCAAAAACTGTTAAGTAGCAACCGTCGTGAATCTTTTCTTATATTTATATTATACCAATGAAAAGATTTATTTCAATTTAAATTTATTTTCCAATTTTCTCAGTAATAGGTAATAACAAATCAATTAGAGATACTTATCTAAATGAGGCGAGAATAAGCGTTGGGATGCTTTGATGTAAAACGAATCGTTTCCGAATCGATTTGTTGAAGGTATCGAGATTCTTATCGCAGCTACGAGCGACGGACACAATTTAAACCCATTAGTCATCATCGTGGTATCTCGGAATAAACTTGATTACGTTTTTGTTATAGTTTTGTTTGCCTTGTATTTCAATTTCAAACACCTAAACAGAACCAAACAAACAATTCTAGTCTTATTGTACTAGTGTGTACTAGTATTTGTAATGCTGCTAACGCATCTGTAGGTGAGAATCCTGCTTAATCTGGAGATAATTATTTTTATTCTAGTATCAAGTTACTAGTATGTTAAAAATCTATGAGGTGTATATGTACGTTAAAACTGGTATTCCTTAATCCGTGGACATCAGCTACATGCGGCTCCTGTTTCCATAGAGTAGGTAAGAAAAGTAGGTTCAAATAAACTCGTTTGCACGATATCATTTATCTGTAGAATATCTATATGTCGATTCTGCGATAAAGCACAACAGGTATTTGGTCGACTGAAAATATCGGCTAAAATGGAACCGAGTATAGAAGAGACGGTGAGGTGAACGGTCGCCTATTGTGGGCCACTCGGACTGTCACTGAAATGCAACAGGCATTGTTATCGTGTATTTCATTCATGTAATGCTTTTTACGTTTGCGAAAGCATTCGATATCTTATCATTTTTTATAGGAATTAACATGAAAAATAAACGATTAGTAACAGTATTTGTTAATGTTTATGTTATGTAAATGTTTACGTGTTGGATGAATATGTTGAATGTGTTAAGGCAGATGTCGAAATGTACCCTTTGGTGACAGTAATTACTTAACGTCTAAAAGGCTGCATCTTCGTTTATATTTCGAAAGAAAGAAATAAAATTTTTTTGAAATAGGTCACATATGTCGCCACCCTGCCAAGTAGTTGAAACACCTCATACATTTACGTTAGCCACACCACACTGCTGCTATAAGTCAGAAGTAGGTGTGGCTGTGATAGCTTCGAAGTTGACCCGTAAAGCTTTCTACCATTATTAAATATGCAGCTAAAAGTTTTCCGCAAAGGTAAACTACAACTCAATATTTGTGTCAAAACCTAAAGTAAATATCATTCTTAGGTTCAAGAGAAACAAATATCCCGAAGGTTACAACATAAATAAAGGTTCCCAGTCCCCAGGTTATAGTTCTTTCAACTCACTCGTGAGTGAGTGTTATTTATAGATACTCGGGCACACAAGGGGCGCTAACTTTAGACCGACCGCCATTCTTGTATGTTGTGAAAATTCTGTCCCTTTCTTAGTATACGAGTATTACGAGATGTGTTTATATGACAGTAAATCTAAGCAAGACTTAGGTATTTATACTTTACTGGCTATTGATTATATTCGATACGTTAGCTAAAGATTAAGAGTTAGATATGTTAGGTAGCGAGAAACTTCATGTTTTCAGATATATTGGTAAGTGTTGTAAAAAGGTAAAGGTAAATGATAAAGATAGTAAGTACTCTGTATTTGAAAATGTTATGAAAAGTTGAGATTACGTGATTGAAAACGCTTAATCTTGTTTAGCTCGTATATTATATAAAAAAATACTGTATATGTACTATAATAAAAAATACTCAAACCGAATATATTATTAATTCTAAAACTAATCCATTTTATTAAAATCTGCATGTACATTAAGCTTGCCATTGTGAAGGAAATTTCTAAGAATATGTGAAATGTGGGTCAAACTATTTTGTGCTAGTTTAAACTTTAAGTACTAACTGCAAACAGCTCATTAAATGTATAAAAGTTGTGAACATTTTTCTCGAAAGTTAAGAAGTAGTCGCATCCAAAAATATTATATTTTTGCATGTTAATAAGTGTTCTGTTAAATAAGTGGTATGTTAACTTTGAAGTCTTTGGTAAACCTACTTACTAGAAAAGTATAACATTAGTATAATAAATAGGGTTTTCACAACCCAGGATAGATTAGATTATAACCGGAGTTTACGTATTCGATACTAAATAAATAAAAAATTAAAAATCTAATAAATTCATCTCACCCAACAAAATAACCCGTATTTAAAATAGCTGTAATTGAAGGTGGTAGAACCTTTTGTGATTCGACTCCGGCTGCACCATTCCCATACCTATTTCTGCCTAATAACAGCAGTGTTAAGCGTGGTTGTGTTCTGGTTTGAAGGGTGTAGTAAGGGAGACGTACTTATCCGGCATTCCAACTAACTTCTCAAGGGCATTACGCTTCTGTGATTTAGTTCAGGCAGGATTCTAACCTTATGTGGAATTGAGTATACGTGTCGATGGGCGGCAGTAGCTACTTACCACCAGGTGGACTGCAAGCTCGTTTGCTACTTTCATCTTATAAAAAAACAACCCCTATATTAATACAGTACCAATTCTTCATCCTTAGTGGTAAATTTTTTGTTGTGGTATAATAGACGTATTGTAAAAAAATTATAAAGCACCATCAGTTAAGTTTAAATTGTGATGCTAATTTTTGAAAATAAGGACGCTGCTCTTAAATTATGTCATTATCGTTTGCTTAGGTTCGTGAAGATACGTGAAGATCGTCTTTGTATCCATCAAATTTTATTATTTTTAATTTTTAAGAAATTTATTAATCCGCCAACTCCTTCCTTTTATGGAATTAAATATATTATTATATTCCCCTTTTATCATAATACTTCTTTTTACAATTTTATAGCAAACGTCATTATCGACGTTTGAGCCATGATCGAATAAATGTATCGTGCATCGTTGTAGCATTTTCGACGTCCATTTGTTGTTAGGTCGATGACTTTAATCGACGGCAGTTAAACATCAAGTATCTAAAAAAACGCATTGAAATAATTTCCAACAAAGCGTTTGTGGCAGAGAGAAAACAAAAGACATCAGATGTCAAAGCATTCTTGCAAACAAAAGATTCAAGGGTAAGTGCTCTTCAGAAAATAAATTGCTGCCCCTTTGAGATGCACTACTAATAGTCCATTTCTTAAAACTTAAGACGTCATTGTGAAATACGTAAATTTAAGCGCAAAAGATAAATTATTAAGGTGGGCACTGACTAAGACTATTGTCGTAGTTGAAACAATGGTCTTTACAGCTTTCAAAGATTATGCATATAGGATTGCGAAGGATAAAACGTTCTAGAAAGGCACGCTACTTCAGTTCAGTCTTACTGTAAAGGAGTAAAGAACAAAATATAAGTGATAGACAATTATTTATTTAATCTTTATGCACCATACAACAATGTATATGTACAAAGGCGAACTTAATGCTATAAGCATTCTCTGC
>DWRA01000179.1:0-31660 GCA_018250295.1 Spathilepia clonius
GTTTTTGTTTTTATATTTTTGTATTTCTTTTTTATACTTATGTATATATTGTAAATAATTTTTTGTTGTATATATATCAGGATACATTAGTTGATTATGTTTAAATCGCATTAAAAATATTGAAATGAAGCCCCATTTACATCTACAGACATTGGACGTGTCGTACTAGATGAAATCATATTTTTTATTACAATTTTTTGACAACGCGGCCTGTGTCTGTAAAATAGAAAATTCTGTTTTACCTGACCAACTTACCTTACCCACAAGTATTGAAGCATAATCCTTGATGCCTTGGTGATGCCTTGATGATGATGTGCCTAACTACATCCTCTAAACCGGAACTATAAATATATTTTTGTCTCCCACGTACAACACAGAACATAATATCCATCACCTTGTCTATTATAATTATATTGTAATGTGACCTAGTTATATTTCATTTCAAATTATATTTAGAATGATATGCTCAAATTTGCCTTTGTATTCATAATATTAATAATGAACAGAACCGAAATTCGCATATTATTTTATAGTGTTGGACGATGAGGGCAGTGAGGCTGCGAAATACTATAAACCGATTAAAACTTAATCCGCCAACTATAGACTCTTATTGAATAGCGGTTTTATACTACACGATCTTAAACAAAATGTAGGTTTATTATTGATATATTTTAGAACATGTTACACATATACTGAAATCCAAAGACATTTGAATTAATGAGTAATTATAATAAATCTCTGTTTAAAGTTAAAATCGACGGGGCAAAAGTGAACACCATTTTTTTTTATAATATTACAATACCAGACGAGCGTGCACCAAAGCTGATAGTAAATGTTAACTGCAGTCCGTTAGATTATGTAATCATCCAAACCCAAATAAAATTATGACTCTTGAAGAGATTGTTTTGCAAGACTGTATGCTTCATGAAATGAGAACGTGGAAGTAAATTGTGTATGTCAAGCACCAAGATTAAACCTTAAATACTTTTTAAAACTGCAATTACAAACGTAATTAACCACATACATAGGGTGTAACTGCCGATTTGACGATAACTTTTTTGTATAAACAAATAAAATGTCTAAAGTGATGTTAACAGCATTGTCCTAACGAAGTTCGTAGTTAACGTTAACTACAGAAAGCTAAAGTATAATTGTAAAATCGTAAGCTATAAAAATATTTTCATTCCAATCATTATAGAGCGAGCGGGCGACGCCGACGAAACTTTTGAGAACTATTCGTTAGCGTCCTATTAACGACAATAATGCCAATTGGCGTTCTACTGAAAAACATACTCCAACTACCGAACTTGCAATGAAAGGCGGCCTAAACTTCAGTATATTGTTCTGAGTATAGAAGACTGCATTATTTGGATAAGTCTTTAGTTGACTTTCAATGTCGAGTTTGGAGGAGTTAACGTGCTAGAACGAAAAATTTTCATGAGTCTAGTCTGTTGTCCATTTACATTTTATCAACATTATAATCTTTTTTTTATTTTTATCAGTAGCATGGAGTCCACTTGATGGTAAATAGCCACTGCCGCACATTAGAGTGCATACATTAGAGTTCCACCTGAGGTCGACCACAGAAATCTGTACCTTGGGGCTATCCTTGAGGACTAAGTTGGAACGCCTCAAATATGTAAGTTTCCTTTGCCACACCCTTCAAACCAGAATATAGCAGCGGTTAACTCTGTTGTTATTTAACAAAATAAGTGTGACAGTGGTGCTGCCGGAGTCGAACTACAAAAGGTTATACCACTTGCATATCTAATCTAATTATATTTTTAAATTAGGATAATAAGACAATAAGGCTATAAGAATTGTAACAAAAAATGCATCGGGACAAAAAATAGGATAGTTGCCTCCGAACCAAGGTAACAACATTTATGAATATGAGTTAGTCAATAGGCGCAGCACATACATTGGCTAATCGAGTGTGCCAGTTATTGTTTATACCTATTGTTCTGGTTAGGTTGTGAAATACGAAAATGACCAAGTCGAACTAATTGGTTGGCCGAAGAAAGGGAAAACAGAATACAATTTGTATGTATTATCGCAGAATAATAAAAGGCAACCAGTTTTCAAAATATTTCGAAGTGCTTAGTAAAAATTAAAAGTCCATGAATAGAGATGTAACTACGCAGATTAACATGTATAGAATAACACATTAAGTAAAAGTGACTACTTGAATTAATAGATCGTTAATTATTTTCCCTCTCTTCATGAAATGGAATTGAGTTTCTACTTGTTACGAATTCCAGGAAAACTCATTTTACCAACTTCATCTCGTTAATTCCGAAACAAGTGTCATTCAATCTCTCCTATTGGCGAGCAGTAACGTTTTGCTTACAAGAAACATCAATGACTATGAGCATCATCCCACTTATGTCCCACGGTCGGACCCGGTCTTTCTCTGAATAAGAGAGAGGTTAAGGCCAGAGCCCACCATGATGACCAGATTCGGATTGGTAGTCTTCACCGCCAACGCAAATGATCATTTCTAATTCTCAAATAACTGGCTAAATTTATAACTGATAAAACTCTAACTATTTCTGCTTAGTTACTGTTTTCTGTTTTAAAGGATAATGCATGCAAGGCATGGTAATGGAGACATACTTATCCGACGTGTGTCTACTTAATGCTCAAGAATAGCGATACATATATGGCCGACCTCAGGTAGAATTTCATTCTTATCTGAGATCAATTATAGATGCCAATGGGCGGCAGTTGGCACTTATCATCGGGTGGACTGCATGCTCGGTTGCTACTCCCACCATATAAAAAACGATCAAAGTTAATTTTATTACACCTGACTTATTCTGAATTTTACAAACATATTGATTGAGTTTTAAGGATTTTATTTTGCTGCCTACTATCACATGTACGTAAGGTCTATTTTCCTTTAAATAAAGTGATGATTTCCATCCAAAATTCGTACGTAGATTATATCAAATGTTTGAGTTAGATTAATTGATACTTTGCAAACTAATAATAAGAGGATTTATTGGCAATTATTGGCTATCGATGGCAATAAACGTTACGTTATATTACTTAAGTATTACTTGAAAATGTTAGTAAATTGCTTAATACGCTTACATAGAATATAATAACAACAACGTTATCATACCCCCGCACGCTAACTCAATCTCATAGCAGCAACACAACTATGTTCTAGTTTAAAGGTCGGGGACAACGATAGACTCACGTTAGGATTCCCCGTATAGTGAGTGCATCGAATACACAAAGACAAGTAATTAGCAAAACCCAAAACGTAAAAAGAAATTCATAACTTACTGAGGTAACACAGTAGCGAAGGTGAGTTAATATACGAGCGGCAGCTCGCAAGCCCGCGCCAACGACTGCTGCCAGCGGCGTGCGTGGCCAGTCCTCCGTCGCTGGCGACACGCGGCAATGGTAATGGACTGGCAACCGCCGCCGCCGACGCCGATTACCTTATTGTTGCTCGTGTGGTATCTCCCTTAGATATATACCTGCCGGCCGGGAATTAAACCCTAAACCCTTGGACATGGACCTCTTAACAATTTTCGTTAAAAGAATATTAATACCTAATTAGGAACAAAAACTGAAGTCCTTGTTCTGATTTTTTTCGTGTTTACTTCTTAATTTATTGTTTTACTACTTCTTTGCCAAATATCTACGTATCTACATAGTACAATTTCAAAGTAGACAAAATCATGTTTATTCTTCCAAGAATTATTATGTCAGGTACACAACAAAACACAGAAATATTAATTGTTATTGAAGCTGTTAATATGAAAATGTTGATTGATTACAATTAAATGTGATCATGTTGATTGCGAAGTATTCGTAATTTGTTTTCAAATAATTACATCCTGCGCCTGTGCAATATTTAACGCTGAACACAAAGATTTATAAGTAGTTCAAATACATACAAGAAAACGCCTTAAATAACACGCGTAATTTGAGTCCAATTCATCATGCAATGAGTATATACAGTAGGTATATAAAGATAATTCGTCAAGTTTGTTTCAGTGTGTTAAAGACTATCGGAACAAAATATATCACAGAATCAGTGTATAGTAAGTAATCTATGAGTCAGAGTTTTGTGGTTCTAGTGACGGTAGTCACTTGTGTGTGTGCGCAGGTGGAACTCTACGATGCCTACTATGGGAAACCAGTGACAGAGAGACGAAATGCATACTTAACGGGAGTCCTCAATGGCACTACGTAGGTTTATTTCTTTTATCATCTTTTTTTATAAAAAGTAGGTACCACTGACATTAAGGTTTTGTAAACTACTCAATACGATGTTAGTTAATAATTAATGGTTCACCTGACTTAATCATATACAACCTATTACTAATAGATATATTTATATATAATAATAAGCATAATACATGCAGCCCATCTGATAGTAAGTGGTCATTACTGATAGAAGTAAAACTTGTGGAGAGGTCATATAGGCAGATTAACAAATCCAATATCATTTGACCTCTAATTTGTAACTTTTATACCTAAGCATAAACCCACTTTTAACAAATATAGCAGAATAAGCTCCAGGACTCCCACAATCGTGGGGTGAGACCTCTGCACGGTAGAGTAACATAATAAAGTTAAAAACAAGAATGTGAGGTCGGTTGACGATTTTTTTTATAATTATAGAGTAGCAAACGAGCAAGCAGTCCGTCTGATAGTAAGTAGCAAGTGCCGCCCATGTACATTTGTAATCTACCTAAGATAAGATTAGAATCTTATCTGAAGTCACTCATAAATGCATTGCTACACCTGAGGACTAAGTCGGAATGCCTCGAATAAGTAAGTCTTACCACACCTTTTAAACCAGAAGACAGCCGCGCTTAACACTGTTGTTATTAGGCAGAAGTAGATCTGATCGGAGTCGAACCACTAAGGGTTCTACTTCCATTTAATTGCGTTGCATGGATCAAAAATATATCATAAGGTTTTTTCAGTTTATGCACAGTACCTGTGAGACCTTGCCGTAAAACTGAAGGACGTCGCGTCGACGGCACGTGCACCAATCCAAAATATCCTTCACGAGGAGCCACTCTGACCCCTCTGCCTAGACTGTTGCCAGCCCGCTACGGAACAGGTAAAACTTGGTATTCTTCATTGTGGCCTTCGTCGTATAATTTCGTAACGCATTACCATAGGTGCACCTGTAGACTATACCGTCGTGTATGTGCACTCGTCTTAGCTGATAAAAGTCGTCTGCCTCCTTTAGAAAGACGAAGTATAATGTAATTCGCCCAACTATGTTACTATAATATTAATACTATAAAGGTTCCTTTGTGGTTCGACTTCAGCGGCACCATCGCCACATGCATTTCTGCCTAATGACATGACAAACATTCTGCTCCAACAAACCAAAAATGCACTATGAATAGAGCGCTTATAAATAATTATAAAATATATAAAATATTTTGAAATACTCGTACTTTACTATTAATCTCATTATCAGTTACACCAAACATTAATGACTAAATTTATAGGCCTGGGTTTAATTTTTACCGACCTGGTCAAAAGCTTTAATATTTTTACATGAACGTAATCTTCTTTATAATAAAATGATAAAGTAACCATTGCTACTCCATTGCAGGTAACTCGTTGAGGCCAGCTAAGGACGGCTCACCTCTGCCTTCTACGCGCCACCTCAGAACCTCGTTGATTAAAGATGGCCACCGAACTGATAAAGAATTCTCAGCTCTCACTCCTGATGTTTTCGTGTTTTCTTATGCGGATAATGCTGACCTCGTGTATTTGCGTGAGTTTTATTGATATTTCGTGTTGTTTTTTCTATGATGCGAATGGCAATGGCAAATGCATGATGGATTATGCAAATGGCTTACATGCAGTTCTTCAGAAATCAATACCAAATAAAGTTTTCATGGCGATATTCGCCTACTTATGCTGTTAATGCCATTACACTCTAATTTGAAAGGGAACGTTTAGAATGTCTACATGAGATTTTAGAAATAAAGACAGGTAATAAAATGAAGTAGCGCGAAAACTGCTGCTGAACACCAAAAATAGTTCTCTAAATTTGTAAGTAAATCAGTTTCAGAGAAAAGCACATTTACCATTTCAGAACCGTCTTAAACATTATAACGATATATTTTCATTGTATATTGCAATTTCGATTTCGATTGTACCCAAAATACTACTTTTTTGGTTTCAAGGTTTCCCTTCAAAAGTAACTCGGTGCCGTGGACCGACACCTGGTTAGTGGGATTTCTACCCACTAAAACGCCCGCGGTGACCGGAGTCCTCTGACCGCGGTGCCCCTATCGGGCTATGCTCTGGTCAACTTTTACCACACCTTCCATTGTTTACGACGATATACGGTCACACGTACCGTTGTCCTTCCTGAAGTAGCTAACTGGACAACCCCAAAAGCCACTTTTAGTAGCTTCATACGACAGACAGGGAACACCGTAGCTCTATTCTGGACCCGAAACTATAGGGAAACCCTGAATACTACCTAATACTGTATAAATAAAATTTTCAGTTCGTTACGTCATCTTCAGCGACTGTTGCATCAACAACCAAATCCCTAACTTGGCGAATCCGCGCTGCATCCCCATCCTTGTCCAGCAGGATGACCCCTTCCTCCGCCGAACGTCTATCAGATGCATGAACCTTACGAGAGTGGAGACTTATCAAGATTTCGGATGTCTGCCAGAAACACTTCCTGCTGAGAGAGTAAGTTGTATTGTTTGTGCTTAACATAATAAATACTTAAGACACAGTTTTAAAATTAAACACCATAAACTATATACAATACAACTTTTCCTTTGGAAAATTAATAATCAAGATAACATCGTCGTAGAACAGGAATCATACCTGAAAATTAACTAACGGTGAAATAAACAGATGAAAAAGGATCAAGAATCGATTCGATACAAGTTTTGTTATTCTCTTTGAGGCTAAATTTAAATTCGCCCAAACTTCATTCAAAATGTCCAGTCCAAAATTTCCTTTCCAAATTTGTTAAACAGCCTGAACTCCTATGAGGTAGAAATGGGCATGACGTTGATATCACTAGAACCCAACCAAGAATAGTTCCGTCAAAATCCAACGCAGCGAAATCTATTAATAAGAAATTACACTTCAGTATAACAGAGCTCCACCGCTGCTGGATTTATCTCTGGTTTATGGCAACACCGAGCCCAGGTCCAGAGAGATCAGAACAAACTCTGGTGGTCTACTGGCATTCAGGATGGAAGGCAACCGCGAAGTACCAGCCGGACAGTCCGCATTCTGTTTCAAGAATGAAGCGCAAAACCTCGAAATATCATGTTATGACTTTGGTTCGTTATGTTTTTTTATTCTTATTTGTTTTAATACATTTTATTAGATGCTAATGTGTACAGTGTTACCTATCTATTATTTCACAAAAGATAGTAGAGTGACAAATATATATATTCAAACTTACATTGTGATCTTGTTCATTCTTATTGACAATTTTTATAAAACTTGTATTAATAAATACCGTATAGAAAATTGTGTCTTAAGTTATATTTTCGATTTCAGATATTTCAGCCCAATACAACAAACATGATATATTTTACAGGAAACAACTACGATAGTAACCTTCTCCAGGGTATCTATATGACGACGATGTGGTTCTTCAGGGAGCACAACCGGCTGGCGCGGCAGCTGGCCGCCATCAATCCGTGCTGGGATGACCAGGAGCTGTACGATACGGCTCGGCAAATTAATATCGCTCAGTGGCAGTTCATCTTCTACTATGAACTAATTCCTGAGATTTTGGGTAAGTTCCATATTGGGTAAGATCAGGTAAGCTTGTAGTTTGATTTACAAAAACAATATTCTGGCTTGAAATACCAAAATTGATAACAGAATGCTTCCAGCTATTTGATAACACCTAAATATTTGCCATAAATACGTTACTAATCATTAGGTCTTTGCTAAAACGCCTCGTATAACTATTCTGCCTTTATAAAAAATCATGTGGTCAACTCATTACTGTCCTGTAAGATCTTCTTTTAGAATTAGAAAGGTTTTAGTAACTAATTTGCTGTCACGTGCAGATTAGTAGACTTCACATGCTAAAAAACTCATAGGGGTGTAGGTATCCGGATGACGTTTTCTTTCACCGATAATGCAATTGATAATTAATTTCTCATAGGCACGTAACTTCGAATAACTATAGGTGTGTGACGGGTACCTCCAACTTCCCGATTTAAAGGTTTTATAGCGGAATATACCAGCTTTTAAGACCACCGATATAAGGCAAACATAGTTGTAGCAATAGTATCAGCATAGTCGAAAAAGGTTCTAGTAATATTTTAAGATGTTCTGTAAAACTTCCAGGTCACAAAAATTCGTTTGAAGCAGGCATTATATATAACACAAAAGGTCACGTGAATGACTTTGACCCTAATTGTGAACCAGGAGTGTACCATGAATACATACTCGGAAGCAGATTCTTTCATTCCTTTCAACCCAATACTGCTGAGTAAGTTTTATTGCATGGTTTTGTATTCTCGGTGATTATAAATAGTTATAAACCAACGTGTTTGCATCGTATCTCCTTAATATATATTTGTTATATTGTGTAGATGTAACAAACGAGCATAAAATATAGATAATGGTAAGTGGCCACCGTCCATGGACATCTGCAATCAATCGCAGATAAAGTTAGAGCCATACCTGATGTCGACTACAGAGGCTTTGCTTACTTCTGAGAACTAAGTTGGAACGTCTCGGATAAATTTACCCATAATACACTCTTCAAAGTTCACACGCTTCACACTGCTCTTGTTAGGTACAAATAAACATTAGAGATTGTAGGACGAGAAGAGAAATTTTATGTTAGAAAGGTAAAATTTAAAGTAAACGAATTGATGTGTTTGTCCCAACAGCTTGTATAGAAACGGCACATACGTCGGCAGCAGGACCGTGGTAGACGATGAGAACAGAAGTGGAATCCTAGCAGTAAACAATACAGAGGCAGACCTTACATTCCGGATATTACTCCAACCTTCGGCAAAATTAGATTCAGTACTCGATACTGATGTAAGCATTTTATGTCATAGGTCTAACGACTAAGTATACAATGCAACTTATATCAAATACTGTTTGCTGCCCGTGGATTGAAGAGCCAGTTTAAAACACAAATATTTTGATAAAAAAATAACCCAATACTAAAGGCCCTTCACATGATACAAATATACTTATTATAGTCATGTTTTTAAAATAACCTTTTATCACTGAATATAATTTTAATATGAGTAAAAAGGACAATACTAATCTGTTCATTCGTTTTAATGACCCGACTTTGTAGTTAGAAATCCGCTGTAAAAGCTTAGAAGCATAAGCAATCTTAACGTGGTTGTCCATATTTTTAAAAAGGTTGCAAAAAATAATTTTTTACAGATGAGTAACCGTGTCCACGGAGAAGCGCAAGCGGCTAGCGATGTCGGCGCCATCGACATGATGCGCGGCCGCGACGCCGGCCTGCCACCCTACAACGAGTATCGGAAGTTGTGCGGCATGAAGCCTGCTCAGACTTTCGAAGATTTTCATGACACCATTGATAAAGATGTAAGCTATTATTACACTCATTTTAGCAAACTCTTACGTAAATTCTCTACTTACTCATAATGGTATCTAGCTTTTATTAATTTTTAACCGAATTCCCAAAGTAAAAAAGTTATTATTACACTTATCATTTTTTTTTCAACTGAGATAATAATAGTTAATTGCTGTAGGTACTTAGATTAAAATCTTTTATTAGGCATCATTTCTGATACATAGAAATCGTCGATCTTTAATGGTAAGCTAAACATTAGACAGATTGATTGGTAATAGCAGGTTACGCTTATTAAGCAGAGTAAATGTATAAAAGTAAAATTATTACAGATGTGCTTTGCCTATACTATCTTATATATCTTTATCTAAAGTAGGTAGCATATCTCATTCACATTAATTAAAAGTGGAATAAAGTCATAAAACAGTAAATAAAATACTGCAATGTTTGTTTCATCATACCTAATAGGTTTTATTTCTTAATAAGCCGAGCAGTAACAGGGAAAAATGTTAAAATATCATTATGTTATCCACATCTTTTACTCGCTTTTCATCACAAAACATCAAAGACATAATTTTAATTTATATGCCAATCAATTGAAAATAATCTTTCTTCTACAGAAAGTGGAATTCCTCAGCCGTCTTTACGATGATGTGGATGATGTAGACTTGATAACAGCTATATACATAGAGCGGCTGATCCCCGGCGGTCACGTGGGGCCCACGCTCTTCTGCATCATAACACACAACTTGCTGCTCTGGAGACACTCCGATAAGTTCTTCTTTGAACACGGCGGCTTCCCCGCTGCTTTGACCGAACGTAAGCTATTTTAAATTAATTATAAATATCTAGGCTAATATATAATAAAACATAGAATGGCCTGCGGCCAATAACTCTGTTTTGAAGAATTTGAGTTTAATTGATAGATAACTACTACGACATAAGACTCGTAATAATCAAGCGTTCTCCTCTTTTTATTCCCTTCTATGATTTCAAATATTTTTTTAGCAACGAATAATATTTACTCGCCAACTCTCCAATAGTAAAACATCCGTTTTAAAACACAGCCTGTATTATCTATGTATATTGTCAGTATTTAATTAAATTCATTTAAGTTTTATTGTCTTAGATCAATTAAGTGAAGTGAAGTCTACAAGTATTGCAAAGCTTATTTGTGATAACGGAGTTGGAATCCGTCAAATACAACCGCACGCTTTTTTGAGAAGATCCAAGTGGTAAGATAAACCTAAATTTCCACTCACCATAAGACACTTTTTGTAGTATATACCCATACTGTGTTTCGGTGTGAAGGAAGTAAAGTAGTAATAAAGTAGAAATAATAATATTTTAAGATTATGCGTTATGGGCACACATGTTTGATAAGCCTTAGATAGAAAATTAATTCGAAACTTCAGATAGTTTACTTGCTTTAGTTGAGCGAATAGCGCTGTATACAAAAAAACTGTATACAAAAAAGAGGACAATTCCTTTTTTTACGTCGAACAAAATAAATGTTTTTCAATAGAATTAATCATTTTTAAGTTTTTATAATATGAAATAGGTAAAACAAGTTAGTAATTTTACAAAGGAATAATACCTTTGTAAAATCACAAAACTATCAAAATACCATTTTATTCGGCAAAGCATAGCTTCATAATTAAAATCTTACGTTATCTACGTACTAATAAGTAATTTTCACTTTTTAGGAATAATTACGCTCCGTGTGAATCGATCCCTGGCATTGACCTGACGGCGTGGTACGACCCCTTGTGCAAGGACGAGGATTACAAGAAAAAGAAGTAGAATATTAATTATAACTACGTAATAATAATTAATTGAAAGCCATTTACACTGCGTGTTATTTAGTATTGCGTTACTTGTTATGCCTTATTTATATAATTTTGGTAAAAAATGAATGTTTATTTCATACTCATTACCCAATTATAATTATTGCAATTAGCACATAATAGAAGATTTTGAAGACCGATAAAATCGCGCTTGTTCCCGTTAAAGACTTATTTTATCACTACCACTATTTCACTAATTCTATACCTAATACTAACATTGACAAGTAAGTGGATTTATATTATATTTTTTGTAACTACCTTCGCTGTTAACTCACTTCTGCATCCACGGCTGGCAAAAACAAAAAATATTTTATGCGTTTTTGCGCTTTTTGTTTAGGTGCTGTCATTAAGATTCAAATAAATAATAGGTACGATAGGTCGATGGTTAGTTCTTGGTTGAAGAATAGCATAAAGCGGAGACATTCATACGACACATTCAAACTTTGCCCGAAAGGACATGTAGTCTTGATGGCAGAGACCATTTACAATCGGGTGGAATGCAATCTGATTTAATGCTCCAACTTCATTAAAAAAATACTTTGAGGAATCAACATCCATAAAATCAATCTACGATTTCCTTTGTAGTCGGGGAATGTACCAGTATAATATTTAACGGCGTCTCAAACTGCTGATCGTATTTTGCTAGACAATGTTCAGATATTGGCATTCCGAGCTATCACTAGAGTCTGGGTTTCTCATGGAGATTACTAAAAGATATTGCATTCTGCACTGTGTGTATGCTATTAAAAATTTGCACTCCTTACCAATTTTATGATATAGGAAAGAAAAAATATGTTTATCGCTGTAATTAATATTTGAAGTTGTTATTGACTTTCAAGGACACGATCTTCGTTAACGAAAACAAAAGCAAGAAAAAACGGAACAAAACATGTGTAGTTACGTGGTAACAATCGTGTGTTGCGAAAATTGAATTGTCGGTATTTTTAAACAATTATTAAATTGATGTTTTATTTATAAAGTTTGCTGTTTACGTAAAAAATAATTAAGTACATTCTATTATTGCATATTTTTAATACATAAAATTTAGTAATTATAAAACCCCTTAAATATACTTCTTTATAAGAAATTGGGTATGAATAAATATATGACATAATTATTACTTTATTTCATATGTATGTAATACAGTGTGTGTTGGAAAAGATGAAGTACAGGAAAATTATTTGCAGGCAAAAATGTATTTTAGCGAAATCTCCATGATGCTGTTAGTCACCCTTACTTCTTTTCCAACTCATGATTATCCATACATATCATGTGATCCTTCCACGCGTGGAGGTCCATGCCAGGAATTTTATCACACGACACGAAGTCGTTCCTGTAATAAAGTACAACTTTAGATCAATATAGTTCACAAAAAAGATTTATCTTTATAATCATGTGTTAGAAAACAACGTCTCTACAACTTTATGTTAATTTACGTAAGTATGTGTTTATAGATTGGGAACATTGATACAATATTTATGTTTATATAGAACAAAAATAGTTCAACTTTCTAAGTTTTTACACACTTAATTTTGCAACTTTAAAGTTTTACAGGCTGACAGTTTCAGTTTGTGACAACCGAAAATTCGTCTCCTAAGAGGACCTAAATTACACATTTCAAAAACTCATCGCTGAAAATAATTTTATTCGTACAGAAGTAATACAAACCCAGGAGACACTCTTAAGAAAGCGTGAGGCTGGATATGGTGAACCCTATCTCCATTGTCGCACAAAATTCTCGCAATTCGTGTCTTCTTTATTTCCATCAACTGACCTGCGATTGAATACGTAATTCAAAATTAAATTAGTCTTGCTAAAAATAAATCGTTAAACAATGAATAGCAAGAATGTTTATTCACTCACGTTCAGTCAATGCAGCATGAAACCCGCCATGTTCAAAGAAGAACTTATCAGAATGTCTCCAGAGCAACAAGTTGTGGGTCAGAATGCAGTACAGTGTGGGACCAACAAAACCACCGGGGATCATCCGCTCCATGTATATCCCGGTCATCAAATCCACATCATCTACATCGCGATAAAGACGACTTAGAGCTTCTACTTTCTGTAAAATAATAACAAATATCTTTTTTTTGTGATTCTTTTGTAAGTCATAAAGAAAATTATTAAGGTCACAAATACCTCCTATCCCAATCGTGTGTAATAGATTATCTTGCCACATCGAAGACCATTTTATGAAAGCCAAATAGCGACGAGACAAGAATTATGTAATTTATGCACGAATTGTTAATCCTGGGAACCAGTTTCACTTACATTCTCGTCAATATTATCATGGAAATCTTCAAAGGTCTTAGCAGGTTTCATACCGCAGAACTCCCGGTACTGATTGTACGACCGGAGCCCAGAGTCGCGACCTCGCATGATGTCGATAGCTCCAACATCACTGGCCGCTTGGAATTCGCCGTAAACACGATTAGCCAACTGAAAACAATAAGCTCAATAGTATATCATATATTAGCAGCTAAAAATGTATTATTTTTATATAGGAGTTTTACTTTCAATATACTAGAAGAAACTATACTAGATAGTGTTTTGAAGCAGAATGTGTAATACATCATCTTCTCGGATTGTTACGAAGTGTTTGTACCTTAACTTCGGGAATGACTGTTCTTCTTAATTTTGGATTTAGCATAAATATGCAACTGAGAGTGTCAAATTAAATAAATAAAAATAAATTCACGACGTTAATATACTAAAAGATATCAAATTTTTTAAATACCATCCAGTCTTCACACATTTAGGTAAAGAAGATGAGGGTTCCAAAAATGTTATGACGAGAGATCAGAGTAAAATGCACAATGATTTGACATCTAGTATTTCATTTTTACACATTTTTTCCAAAATACAAACATATTGAAAAATGAGTGGCCGTGAAGGTTAAAACTTTACTGGAATGTGTATATAACGCGAAGAGTATGAGGAGAAGATTAAATGGGTGTTTGTACGTTTTACTAATATCGAAGTGTTGATATCGACCACATAAGCATTGCTACCCCAGAGGACATACTTGGAAAATCTCATATTAGTATCTCCGCTTTACCACACCTATTAACCCAGAAGGAAAGGTATACAAAACACTGTGGCACTGGCAGTTTTGTCGCCACAGTTAACCCGCGAAGAGTTTACTAAACAGTCTGTTAAGATAAGACTTACGTCTGGATCCAACACATAATCAAATTTGTCTGACGGTTGAATCAGAGCGCTAAACGTGACGTCTTCTTCCGTATTGTTCAAGGGATAGATTCCACTTCTTAATAAATCGTCCACCTGGGTCCTGCTGCCCACGTACTCGCCGTGTTTATATAAACTATTTTAATAATAGACTATATTAGTATTCAATTTAAAAAAAAAACAAAAAATACTATAAGGTTGGCATTAACCCAATGTAACATCGCGCTTAGACGATTCCGCTTGCATTTCGATAGATAAAATCACCCAAAAAAATGCCCATGCAACGGTCATAAACATACATATATGTATTATTTAAGTCGTAAAAATACGATGCGAAACACTAGATAAGTTGAATATCATGTAATTTAGCCAATCCACGTCATTTAGCACTGGTAGGCTATTGAAATGAAATTCAGTCTTTCAAATTTATAGTTCAAGATACAATTTTGATTATGATTAAATTTAACTGTGAAAAAAAACATAGTAAATTAACCTGCATGTACAAAAATCCTTTATTGATTCTAAAAAAAGAATACCAATCTCCATTTACTCGGCATTTTAGTGAGAGTCGGACAGATAGCATTAGTTTGATGATAAATCAGCTAATTTGCAACTAAGCTACTTCCACTTTTACATCATATTAAGAAAAGATAGAAAATTATAGTTACACTCATGTTACTATGTCAACATGTATGTAATAAGAAGTTACTTACTCGGATACACTTGACTGAAACGTGTGGAACCATCTGGCTCCGATCATATATTCTACGTAAACTCCTGGCTCCCATTTAGGATCATAATCGTTAACATAACTCTTTGAGTCGAATATGATGCCAGCGGCTAGAGCGTTTTTGTAACCTAAAAATAAACAATTAAAAAAGCACTTCATTCGAACTTTTTACAGATACTTGCATACTAATACAACAAAGAAATTTTACTTACAAATCAATTAGCAATAATTTTATAAGTAACAATAGAACGTTATCCTTTTTTTAGGGTTCTATAAGTCAAAATGACCAGAATGTAACATGGCTTAACATTGCCGCTATAGGGAGTAAATGATATAATAATAGTCTTATCACAATGGAACCAAGAAGAGGTCAACAATTTTTATATATGAATAGTACCAATGAGCTCGGCGATTAATTCGTAGTAGAAGATGTATTGCCACTGCGCGATGTTGATCTGGCGCGCCGTGTCGTACAGCTGCTGGTCGTCCCAGCACGGGTTGATGGCGGAAAGCGCGCGCGCCAGCCGGTTGTGTTCCCGGAAGAACCATAATGACGATAATAGAATCCCCGGACTTATATTTCCAGTGAAGTTGTCACCTGCATAAAAATAGTGAGATGTTGCACAAACTACTGTTCTTCATTCTTGACAATCTCGCGATATGCAAGATCACGAACGAAATAACATGGACTTACCGAAATAATTTGAATCGTAGTTCCATGTCAAAATTTACTACAATGTATCATATCAACTCATATCAACTCTAATGTATCATATCAACTCTAATGTATCATATTAAAAAATATACATGTACCTAAATATCATCGCTATTTAGTGTTTATGGTTTATTCAAAAATAAAAACAACTTTTAGTTACACAGTTGCTCGTTAAATATTTTGTACAAAACGAAACAAAAGGAAAAGAAAAAGAAACAGAAACGTCAGAAATAAATAGCTTTTAAGTCTAATTCGTTTAAGTTGTCCAAGTGTCATAGCATACCAAAATCATAGCAGGCTACTTCTGAGTTTTGAGGTCGATTGCCAAAGCAGAACGGCGAGTGGCCAGCTGGTACCTCTCGCTGTCCCTCCATTCTGAAGGCTAGCAGACCGCTGCTGTTGGTTCTGATCATTCTTGCCCTCAATTCCGTAGCTCCGTAAATCATTGATAAATCCAATAGTGGTGTATTTCTGTTGTACTGTTAAGGAATTTTTATTTAAGATCATTTTACTCCGATTTCAGGAGTCGTCACATGTTTATGCATCGCATGTTGCTGCTGAGGCGATCAGGTTAAACTGGTGAATTTAGATGTATTAAGTAACACATACAAATTGTTTAGTGGAGGGTGGTAGAGCCATTGGCTCCACCTTTTCTATCATGAAGTAGTTGTACGTTTCAGTGAACTTACACATGTCGCGACTAACCTAATCCTCAACACTGGCAATTCGACTGTGATCGCCAGAAGCTGTTCTACTTATAAGGAGTGATCGCAGAAGGAGATTAGGATGGATGGATTAGTTGAAATAATATGTACTCAATTTACTAGGTTTACTACGTCAATCTTACAAAAACAGATACATTTCAGTGTATGTAACTAATTGTCTTTGTGTCCATAGTATCTACGCAACAGATTAGCCTTTTGTGAAGCGTTATTTAGTGTAACTAACGAAACACCTCGTCCTTAGTTCACCTTGTGGTGCATAACTAATATATAATAACGTCATATGTTCTGATAAATTCGAAATATACTAGAATTTTATGGCTAAAGTAATTGCTTCTACAAATAAATTTTAAAGTTTTACCCTTTCCGCGGGCAGGGTGTTAGGCAAGCACCCATAGTCCTGGTAGGTGTCGACTCGCGTGAGGTTCATACAACGGATACCGGTGCGGCGCAGGTACGGGTCGTCTTGTGGCACTGGGATGGGGATGCAGCGCGGGTTCGCTAAGTTCGGCACTTGATTGTTGATGCAACAGTCGCTAACGAGGGCGTATCGTACTAAAATCGTTACCGTATTAAACAATTATAATCGTGCAATGAGAATAGAGAAAATGAGAGCCTGGAACAGAATTTTACAAATGGCAGGTCACGGTTTAGATCCAGACCACGAAGTATATAAAATTGGACCCTTTAACTATGTATTTCAATTGTACAATATACAAGGTGGTAGACATTTTCATACCACACGTCTAACAGCCGAAAAAGGTTTTCTACGCAAGAACAAAAAATTCTCTCGGCAACGTAGGCGCCATTTTTCAGATTTTTGTCTATGCTTTCGACTGAAAATTTATAACAGCCAAATTGCACGTAAAATGTATTATTAACTCGTTAATCTTTTATCATTAACCAGAAAATGGTTTAAAGGTAAATCTGTTCGTAAATGGACTGCTATGATACCACCGCCACGTCTAATTCTTCTTTATAACGGCAGCTTTCCTAATCTGCAGTACTCAAGTCTTTGCACATGCTTTGCAAAGAATAATAGTAGTCATTTAATAATCTTTATAGCGTTGAACCCATTAAAAAAATTGTTAACTGGTAAATGGATATGTGATGCACTCTTCCTTTTTTATAATTGTGGCTAACGTAACTTCACGTTTACATATGAATCATTTTTTGTTTCATGTGTTTTATGAACTTTTATGGTTGACAGTAAACCCTTTACATCCGCTAAACTACGTGCCAATTTATATTCCTATCATGCATAAAATGTGTTTGTAAATAAAGGAAATGGTCTTACATGCATACAGGCCTTCCACATTGTCTGCAAAAGAAAATAGGAGCACATGCGGAGCTAGAGATGAGAAATATTTATCCCTGAATTGACCGTCACTCAGCAACGAGGTCCTTATATGCCTAGTCGATGGCAGAGGTGTGCCATCATGAGAAGGCCTCAGCGAATTTCCTGAAAAATCGTTACATGTGAGTATGTGATATGGCCTTAGGTACGGTAAGTATGGAACCTTTCGTGCTGCGACTTCGAAAATACCACTACCACACACGTATATCTGCCTGAGGACAGCAGCGAAAAAGCTGCCGTATTTTGGTTTGCATGTAAGAAAAAGACACTTACATGACGGTTAAAATTAATCCTCAGAAGTGTAAACGCGTCTATTTCAGGAAGATTTTCAACCCTATTAGCATAGATGTCTATGGAGAGTATCGTAACGTAAAGCGTTACTTTCTGTCAATCCTGACAGATACCGTATAAAACTGTGATTAAATCCGTTTAGTGCTAAAGTAGTTTTAACTCAATACTACTCACTACAAAATGCGCCTATTAACAGATTCATAATTGAATACAACAATATCTCCACGTCCTCAAGTTTTAACATCTTTTCTACTGATAATTATAAAGGCAAGTGTATAACATTGCACTATGATTGTAAACCTTAATTTTGTATACCTTTATATTTTTATTCTTACTTCATCAATTTAATAAATATTTTTATTGTATTTCATTCAACTTGCATTTAATCTGCACCTATAATTGTAATGGCGTTCAGCTAACCCCTAATACGTTTTGTTTTATCTTTGAAATGTATAAATGTACATTATGTTGGTGTTCGTTAAATAAATAAATAAAAATAAAAAATAAACTCTTAAGTGAATCTATCTGATTTTCTATATATAAATATATAACATATTTAAATATGTACTACATAGCTCGACACTACACGTCAATGACTACTGTACGTTGATTTGCTATTTATTTTAATAAATGAAATTACGTAGAGGGAATTACGGTTTAATTATTAATTTTTAAAAGTAAAGAAATCAAATAACTCCATATATCTAGTATTGGGAAGTTCTTATAGAATCTTATGCTTCTTTTGGTATCTATCTTATCATTTCGTCGGTTATCGCTATTTTTTATATTTACCTACATCTGAAAGATATAAAACTTTAGTAGGATATAGGGCTCGCCTATTTTGATTAGGGCTTCTTATAACGTAACTTTAAATCTTCGACTCAGAACTTCCACACCACAAATTGTATTTCCAAATCAAACAATTATGACATGTCACCTAATCCAAACTGTGCAGGTAGCAGCCTTGGCAGCGGGGTGAGCGTGGCGCCGCGCGAGGGGTACTTGGGGTTGGTGCACGTGCCGTCCACGCGCCGGCCCTCGTCCTTGCGACACGGCCGCACCGGCACCGTGCACAAACTGAAAAATATAACATGATGTGAGCTCGGAACACCTAGTGGCGTATTATTCACTATAATAATATCTCTTTTACAAACATCGAACCGAACCACCAGCCTTTAAATGCCAACTGCGCATAGACGTACGCATTCTGTATAAGCAGAGGTCCTACCATAATCACTACGCTTAATTTGCCATTCTGCTGACCACAATAGATTAGCATCGAGGGAAACGCTATTGCTCATCTTCTGCGTATAATTCTTTAATCACTTCCTACAACATCCACGAAAGCAGAAGAAATGACGATGTACGCGACTCAAACCAACAACAATTTATACTGAAATATATTTTCACCAAGCCCTAACGTCCCAACATAGTCTTCAAGAGCAGCAAAGCTTCAGTGACTAAAGCCAGATAGGACTGTTATTTGGAAGTTAAGAAGGCTAAAAAATAAATGACATACAGCGAGCCGTTGACGGTGTTTGACAAGTAAGTATTTCGCTTATCTCCCAACGGTTTCCCGAAGTAGGCGTCATAAATCTTCACCTGTTGCGCATACGCACATGTTAGAGCAACCGCACAAAAAACAACAAAATTGGCTACACGTTTTTCCATTGTATAAAACTAACAAGAACGCCAATTTCACTAAAATAGACTATATATACACGTATACGTGGGTACTAATTATTACCTTAAATTTATTGCGTGCATGTAACCATGTTATACGTAATAAATTATTTATTTTATTGTATGATTAAAATATTATTGCTAAATTTCCAGAATATTATTATCGGATTAAAAGTTAAAAAAACAAATCCGAAATACCTAGAAATCGTAATTATTAGAAACTGTGTGTAATTATGTACAAATCTACGTTAGATTTAATTGTATTTTTTATAGTAAAGATTATAAACATAACATTTATAATCTTTACCCATAATATATTTTTATACACTAATTTCATTAAATTATATGTAGATCGGTACATACATTTTCAGAAAAATGTCTCCATGGGCTGCGCGGTCCCGTGGGCTTGAGACGAATCAGCTGTCTTACTTTCCTCATATAATTTTACACTTCAGTTACTCGAATATGTCAACGGAAAGAGTATTTGAATTAATACGTGATAGTAATATGATATATTTTAAAAATAAAAAAATAATAGTAAGAACAAAGTGGCAGCAGCGCTTAAAAGCTCGTCAAGTGTAATGGCGGACATCCATCAAACGCAATAAGCTCTGCGAAATGACAACCTAATGGCCGCCCGATGTGACGGAGCACTTTCAGACCTACTGTCTTTGTCTCAATTGCGCGATCATATTTTCATTTGCACCACAAAATTTTCTATTTAGTATATTTTACTGCAAGAGGGTACTTAGACAATAATGTACCACGCTGGTCAAGTGCGTATTGATAGACTTCACACATCTTTCGAAACTTTTTCTTTTACAGAAACTTCAGGTTTGTAGGTTTCCTTCGCTGTAAAAAAACATAATAAATATTTATTGAAACTCTTACATATCTATTCGTATAATTAGAGGTGCACACCTAGGAGTTGAATTCGAACCACCACATCGAGAAACGGATTTTTTTACCGATAGGCTATCGCTACAAATTGTCAGTATATGACATGACATACCAATATAATACGGAAAATGTATTTGAGGTGTCTGCTTATAATTTAATAATGCTTCTAAGTTCTGGAGGGTAATGGAGCCGTGTATTTAGTGTTTTTGGCTTATCTTTCCTATAGCCCTTACAATAACCTATATTTATATAATAAATGTAGTAGTTTACGACGACGTGATGATGATGGCGATGATATTATATTTTTTTATTTATTAAGTAAATTTAGATAAAAGCAGAGAAAGCACTTTGTTCGCGGTAACTACCACTCTTGAACAACAACAAACTGCCCTAATGAATCTGCCTAAAGTTGGCCAAAGATGCATTGTTGTTACCTTTATCTTAGCACACTCTTCAGCATAGATCTGTGTGATTGACACTACTATTATTTGATAGGAAGAATAAATGTAACAGCGGTGCCGTCGCACAAATCATGCTTTATTATTGATAAATATAATAATGATATACCACCTGAACTCTGCGGTATCATCCGTGTTTTAAAAATGTAACGCGACATAAATGTAGCCGAAATTTAATATCTTTAACGGGTTTAACTAAATAAGGTAGGTTTAATAATTTTTATTTGTTTTTTACACGGAACCCTTAAACATTTTCTAAAATAAAAGTAGCCTAAGTTACTCAGTATAACATCAGGTATCTGCTCGTGAAAATCCTATTAAAATAGTTTCAGCTATTTCGGAGATAGACTTAAACAAACAAATAGAACATAATCATATCTACCTATCACATGCATTTAGTAATAAGCAGTTTCGATATTACGAATAAACACTTCAATTTTATTTATTTGTATAGGCTAAGCTTATTGTTTTGGCTCCATGTGGGCTACTGAGCTATCACCGTTTACATTGTTGCGCAACACTGCAGGTCAAGGTCATAAGGCTGTGACAATTGCCACAAATGCATCGCAAGTCACAGCATACGACTGGAAGTATTCAGAGTAATATACCTTCCATATAAGTTTTAATTTTACTATTTCGTTCATAAAACTTATAAATTGGCAGGTTGATTCACCTTGGAGATATATCAATTTACTTATACCATAATGTCAAGATATGATTCCATAATGTATATTCATGAATTGGTGTTGGAGCTGGAACTTAGACTAAGCTGGAAAGTAAGCCTACTCACGGAAGTAATGCATTACAGATTAAAAACAGGTTAAATCTGAGACAAAATAAAGCAACGCCAGGTTGCAAGGTGGATAGGTGACCGCTAGTGGCAAACATTTATACGCGATTCTATGCTTCACAGGTATTTTATAGCACGCATTAAGCCCTTGTTCCCCATTGTTACCATGATAGCCATAGTTAAACCTCATCCGACATCCTTTAGGTGGCTAAAAACATCAAACACGAGCACTGGTCACCAACTAATCCGCTTGGTGTAGTGACCAACCAGGGTCGAACACATCCAAACTGGAGTAGGATGTGTGTGTGATGGAAGTATCCCCCACCTAAAGCCTATCCCTACCAATAAATCTAATATGTAGTCTCTTTTAACTTATGCCGTGCTCTTATCCAATTTGTAGCGCCCTCCTGTCGCCGGGAGCGAGCACAGCGCATCTCTTGAATTTGAATCCGCTCTACTACTATTGATTTGGAGCTGGTGACGAATGCCACTAAATAAATATTGAGCCATCAGACAGCTGGTTATTCATCGGTTGCTATTTAAACCTCTGAAATTTCTTAATGTAACTAAAGCATAAAGGAACTATGAAATAAAGGAACTAAAGTCACAATAACAAAGTCTTTAAAAATATTTTTTACACTCTTCTCAAAAGTCTATACGTGACAACACATTAGAAAACGAATCAATATATAAATTCGATGTCTCGAATCAGTATTTCATCGATAAATATTTTGATCTGGAAGTCTGAAAGTGGTCTACCTATGATACTTAAGAATAGAAGCTAACATAATCAAAATACAATACAAAAACATATTTACATAATTCCATAACACAATAAATAATTAATAAATAAAATTTGGGTATTATTTCTCAACTGACTTTCTTAACGATACATTTATCCGAATGGCGTGAGAATTACGGAGAGTGCGTGCGCGCGGGAGTTAATAAGCATTGAATATTTTCATAAATAATTTATCTGTTTGCCGCATGTCGACTTGCTACTTCTATGTGAATTAATCTAATCAATTAATTAATACGATTTTTCGGTCCTTATCTTGCTTTAAAATGTTTTATAGACTCAAAATCACATAAGATCATCATAAATTGAATTTAACAATAATAGATATATATTAAACAACAATTAAACCACCTTCTTAAAAGTGAGGCTTAGGTGGTCAGCCGCCAACATAAAAAACAACTTGATATTGTAGCTAGTAATAATATTGTAGCTTATTGTTGTAGTAATATTGTTTGTATAGCTTAATATTGTAGCTGTCCGCTGTCGTGAAAAAACAAAATGAAAATAATAAAATTGATACTGTTTTGTAAAATGTCAAATGAAATGAAACCCAATTGTTGTAGTATTTACAAGGGTAGTATGATATAGCTTAAGTATTGTTTATTAATAAGTCCATTAAAGATATATAACATTTTATTAGCATTATATAGTTATATTCAAATTACACTCAGATATAAATACATAAAATACATGTTACAATTTACATAACTATATACCTACTGTTATTAATAATCCTATCTTCAAGACATATTTAAAAAAAAAAAATTTTTTTTTTAAACTTTAAAGTGATGATCAATTCGCGATATCGTTCATATCCTTTAATTAAATTTTTTATGTGCCTGTTTGTGTCTCTTGTGCGTCTGGTTGTGTCTTCTTCGTATCTTCTTTATTCCTCTTTATCATTTCATGCTTGTAGTTACACTTGCGGTCCTTCCACTTAGTCAGGTCGATACCAGGAATTTTTTTGCAAGGTACGAAGTCGTTCCTGTATAAAAGTAAAGTTAGATCGATCACCATTTAAGTAATATTTATTTAAGCACATGTCCATGAAATACCACACTTGCCGGTGTTGAACAGAATTACGATTTGCTATTTCAGCTGTTTCCAATGTAATATTGGAATTTTATTTTTTTAATGTGACCTTTGTAATATTCTTGACAAATCTTGGAATCGAACCACTATAATACACATAAATTTTGCTTCTCTTTTGTTGATTTTATACTTTTGGTCAGAAACAAATCACGAAGTAAATAGAAATAAAGATATTTACCAAAACGTTAAAAATGTTAATAGTATTTCTCTACAAGACTTACAAAGATGACTTCGCCAAAAATGGATATGAAGGAACGTGAGTGACTTCAATTCCGTTGTCGCACATGATTCTTGCTATGCCTGTGTTCTTAATTTCCTTTAGTTGGCCTGGAGAGAAATAATTGATCTTTAGTCAGTTTTAAAATATTTCTTTAAAATATGATTTTGGTATTGGTAAGCTATCTTGTCGAAGTATTTTGGCGATCAAGAGAAGCCAAACCTGAAACCTTGTTCGTAGTTTTGGATATCACTAACTTATTGACGTCATTTAAGAACTATGGCCTGATAACATCAACTTTTAGTGGCAGACGATTAAAACATTATAAATTTTAGAACATTAGAACTTTGGTATGTGTTTGTGACATGAGGTATTTTCATAAACTGTGTATGTTTAATTGCGTCTATGTCGTTTTTGCGTGAAAGGGTAAGAAACGTTAATTCATTCATCCAGTTTGTAATATTAGTTAGACAAACTTATGAATTAGTCCTCACGTTCAGTCAAAGCAGCCGGGAATCCTCCGTGTTCAAAGAAGAACTTGTCAGAGTGTCTCCAGAGCAACAAGTTGTTGGTGATGATGCAGTATAGCGTTGGTCCCACAAAACCACCGGGAATCATCCGCTCGATGTAAATTCCCACCATTAAATCCACGTCATCCACTACATCGTACAGTCGACTTAGGATTTCTACTTTCTGTAAAAGTATTTCTCATAATAACTTCTTTAAAAATGTATTGCTTAATAAATTGCTGTTAGAGCCAAATTATTTGAATAAAACTAAATTAGGCTCCACTTACATCTACATCGATAGTGTCATGGAGATCTTCGAAGGTTTGAGCAGGTTTCATGCCGCAGAGCTTACGGTACTCGTTGTACGGCGGTAGACCAGCGTCACGGTCTCGCATTATGTCCGTGGCGACGATATCGCTGGCTGCCAGCAACTCGCCTAGGGCACGGTTACCCATCTGCCACGTAACATATTTTGTTTTTAAGGTGCAGTAAAAACACTATTACTATGATAAATGAAGCCAATAATTTTATTAAAAAATACTAGGAGTAAGAGCATGGCTGTTGAATTTATTTGTAAAGATTTCGTAGGTAAGAAAGGTGCCACTGTTTAAACCGAAAAGTCAACGTTGGACTTATTTCCCATAAACAGTGGTATAATAGGGGCATGGCAGTTGTGCATCTGGTATGGAATTACAAAAGGTTCTACTGTCTCTACCTTCAAAGAGCCATGAGACTTGTCATTTAAAAGGTTTACTCAGGTAAACTCAGTCCTTAAAGATAACAACGGTTTATGAATATCCTCTGACAGGACTACCGTTCTATTTGAGATCATAAACTGATGTGTACACTTGGCTGTAAACACTTAAAATCAATTGAAACTGTCCGTCCAGTCGCTACTTCTGTTGCTTAAAAGGAACACCATCACAATCAGCCAAAAAAATTTATCGGTTAAGACATTGAACTTACGTCATGATCCAAGATATAGTCGAATCTATCAGCAGGTTGGACGAAATTGCGGTAAGTGTGATCGGCCTCGGTGTTGTTGAGTGCTAGAATTCCAGGCCTCATTAAATCGTCTGTTATGGTCCTGCTCCCGACGTATGATTTATGCCTGTATAAACTATTTAAAAATAATTTGTTAGCAAAAGACGTTATTTTTTCAAAAAAAACTTAACATTGTGATAGAAAGAGTTCTCTCACGTAGAACCAGATGTTAAGTTTTTTTAAAATAGATCGTGTTGTATTGGACATAATAGTATGAACTAAAAATAGTTTCTTCTTTATAGTAAGACTGGACTTGACATTTATTTAAAAGTTTACTAACGATTTAACCACTGACATTTATATAATACCTTTTGAAAACCCACCAAAAGAAACTTACTCTACATAACCAGCCTGGAACGTGTGGAACCATCTGATGCCAATCAAATATTCTATATAGATTCCCGGCTCGTATTTAATATCGAAATCATTCACATAACCCTTTGCCTCATATATAACACCAGAATGTAGAGCATTTTTACGTCCTGAAATGTTAAGAATAGAATTAATATTTTAAACAAATTAAAAATAGCATAAGAACAAAAACGAGACTGCTTAAAATAAAGCAACTAAAAAGAGTACTAGAACTGAAACTGAAATTAATATGTGAAATAAAATAGAAACTAAATGTTTTTAGACGAAAAATTTGGTATTTTTTCTGTAATCTTTATTTGCCCCGCCCTCGACTATATAAATACTTTATCACAACTTTCTATAAGAGTGGTGATAGTAATAACTAACTTTAAATCATTGTAGAAATCTGAAATCTGAACTGAATGAAATCATCGACGCCCTAGTTACTTAAAGTTCGTTTGCTTTCATTTTTTTACAATATGACGGTTGGTTGTCACTATGATGAATTTTGATATACCGTGACACTTTCAAGGCATACAAACAATGACATAAAATTCATCAAAATCGGCCTAAGCGATTGATTTCCTGAGCACCACAAATGAACAAACATACGTATACATATAGGCTGATAAAAGCATTACTTTCATTTGCATCGCGTAGTCGTGAAGCATACAACCGAGTTCAATACCACTGCTGTAGAAACAATTAATTAAAAAGAAGGACTCCCTGTAAACTTGACGACTTGAAGACTTGTTCACTGCCGTTTAAATTATCTCAATCGATCTATATATTATGGAATACTTTTTAATCATAATGATTACTTATACTCTTCATAACATTCACGTAGTAGACAACCACTTTTCTTCCGGAAAACTATTTATAATAAGATATTTCACATCCGACACAACACGTAAACAAAAAATCTTACCAAGAATTTCCGAGATCAATTCATAGAAAAATATATATTGAAGTTGTGCGATGTTGATCTTGCGTGCAGTCTCAAACAAGTGATCGTCGTCCCAGCACGGGTTAACTTTGGCTAGCTCACGTGCAAGGCGATTGTGTTCCCTGAAGAACCAGAGAGCTACTATCGTCACCGACGGTATTATATTTGCCCCGTGGTTGTCTCCTACAGCAAAAAAAAATCAAATCTTCTATTAATCAAAATGGACTAACCCTAAAGTTGACACAACTATAAAGCTCTTATAAAAAAGTGTGAAAATGTTTGGTGGGCACACGCCACAGACCTAAGTTCGATACCAACCGAAACGTTATTTATCCTTATAATTATATTATCAAGTCGCATATAAAAGTATGCTTTCCCCCTAATGCTAAGTAGTCAATGCTACTCAGGGACATTTGTTACCAACTAAAAATATAATTGAAATCCTAATTGACGTTATTAATTGTTGCTACCTCTGCCTTATCAGACCCTTAAAAATAGAAGGCAACGACGGATAAAAATGACGTATGGACAGAAAATGATATCTTCGTAGAACCACGGAGAGGTGCACCACAGCCTTCATTTAAAACAAACTTTCATAGCAATTAATGTAATTACCAAAGTCATAGCAGGCTATTTCCATATTTTGCGGTTTATTTCCCAAGCAGTAGGGCGATACACCTAATGGCACTTCACGATTTTCTTCCATCCTAAAGGCCAACAGTCCGTCAGTACCAGTTCTGATCTGTTTGTTACGAAGTTCCGAATTCCCGTATATCGCTGATAAGTCCAACAGTGGTAGTTGTCTGCTGTACTGTTAAAACATTAATAGCATTTTACGCGTATACAAATGGAGGCCATTAGAAGAGGAATTGATATTGTGAAAATGCAAAGATTTTCTCAAATAAAAAAAATATATATGAACTAATCTAAATAGGAATGATTATGAGGATAAGAATCACACATAATTTCGATATTAACTGAAGGCTGACATTTCATCAATTTAATATCTATAGGTAAATACGAACATATTAATACGAACGAATGCTACATACAAAGTTATTTTTTTCTATCTATTCGTAAGCGAGTACTATTTAAATAATGTAAGAACTACAAATATCTTGATTCGATTTCATCCACAAAATAATTCCTCACTCTTTCTGCAGGAAAAGTAACGGGAATGCATCCAAAATCCTGGTAGGTTTCCACTCGTGTAAGATTCATACATCTAATGCCTGTTCGCCGGAGGTAGGGATCGTCAGCTTGCACCTCTATGGGGATACAGAGAGGATTCGCCCTATTTGGTATTTGATTATTCAGGCAGCAGTCACTAACAGGGGCGTAGCGATCTGTTAAATAAATTTAAAAATATTGTTAAATGTTAAAAATTTCCAGCCTTAAATATTTTTGAAGATAATATTTTGGTAGGATTTCTTTCTTGTCCCTTTCATTCATGTTTATGGAGTTATACCTAACCATTTTACGAAATCAGACTTGACAGATTCAATGACTTCCTCGTAGTAAATATTATTCAAATACTTACTCATGTACATTAAATCTACGGAATCAACATTTACGAAGGCGTATACATCATTGGAGAGTGTGGAGAAGTATTTATCCCTGACTTGGCCGTCGCCTAGCAGCGCGGTGTGCAACACTCGCGCTGAGGGCAGCGGCGAGCCGTCGTGTGCTGACCTCAGAGCATTTCCTGAAATAACACACAGTTGCTATAAACGAAATAATTTAAATCCTGTCATACGTAATCTGTAGTGGATGGGAAAATACGTCGAAATAAACTTCGAATCGTTTGGCAACATAGCCAGATATGGTGAAACATGCCTAGGTATTATTATTTTGTTCAATATCTGCATAAGCTTTTCAACTAGGCTGCACCGTTATGACCTATTGACTAAATTGTAACCTTTCATTTTAACAGTCTTATCCTTAAGCCGACAGATTTATAAGTGGTTTACAGGTTGGTAGTAAGCACTAGGTAAGCACTCATGTCATTCCATACTAACATAAAATGAAAATCAAAAGCATTTAACCTATCCCATATTTTGGTGGTAGCAGTCTAGGGAATGGAGTGTACTTGGCGCCGCGCGAGGGGTACTTGGGGTTGGTGCACGTGCCGTCCACGCGCCGGCCCTCGTCCTTGCGACACGGCCGCACCGGCACCGTGCACAAACTGGAAAATATAACATGATAAATATGGCTATTACCGCACATGCACCTCTGTAATCTCCCTCAAATAAGATTAGAGACCTACCTGAGATCGGTCACAGATGCATTGCTACTCCCGAGGACTAAGTTGAACGATAAGCATGTCCCCTTACCATATCCTTCAAACCAGAGTGCAAAAGCGCTTATCACTGCTGTTATAAGGCAGAAAAGCCATGGTGGTGGTGCCTCCGGTGTCGGATTACAAACTACAAACTACTTGCATTTTTTTAAACTACATCTCAGAATAACGCAAGCATTTTATTGCTGGAGCAGTGATACTTTATCATTTTGTTTCCTACATTAGTCGCACAGCTACAGCCACTGTTTAGAAGCTGGATAACATAGTGCAGTATTTTGAAATTCATATATATAACGCCTTGGGAACACATTAGTGATACATACATCGAGCCATTGACGACATTCGTTAAGTAATTGTTACGTCTGTCGCTCAACGGCTTCCCAAAATACGCGTCGTACTGCTGCACTTCCTGCGCGCACACACACGTCAGCACTGTCGCACACACAAAAACACTGCCCAGACTCATAGTGCCAGGCAACTAAACTGAATATCCACTATGCTAAAAATAATTGATAAAGCATCGATCATACATATTTATACGCAATTATTACCCTGAATGTTCGGATAATTTGGTTGTGCGTGCAGCGTAAGCATAATAAGAGTGTCATGCTGAACGATTTGTTTAGTATCTTAATTTATCTGGGAATGGAATATTCTGATGATCAGTAGTTGTTCTAATGAGTTTAAATAACTGTATGATACAATTCGATCAATGTTATAAATATATACGTATTAACAGGTTTATACATATTCAATTCTTTTTTTATGTGTAATTAATTGGGTTGTTTTTACTTTTAAGCCTTAAGTTTCATAAGGCTACTGCGTATTTCCTGTGACTCTAAGATTAGAACCGGAGCAGTCACAAGCCCTAGTCACAGTTGGTAAAACGACAGAAGCCATCTCCCGTCGTCATTACCAAACCAAATTAATTACACATTTTTATATAGCGTCAGTAAGCGCTAAAAAGGAATTATGGAAATTATACATTACACCAAGGGGGTAATAGGAGCTAAAAGACTGTATGAAATTGTCTCGGTTTTTAAGCTAGTCACGTGTAATATTATTGCATTGATTTTTTAACTTGTTTTTATACATTTGCTTTAAACAAAACATATGGCTTAAATTTAGAGATGCTTCCATGTATTGGCGTTAATTTCCAGTTTAAGAAAAACTGGTATCATGAGTTATTGAGGTGAGGTGATACTGTCTTGCTGTTAATATATTGTAAAAAATGCAAATATAAATATGCACTTATTGCAGCATTTAGTCGTTCATATCCAATTATTATAAAAAAATTAGGTATTAACTATTTAAAAAAACTTCCATTAATTCTAGAAGGCGAGCATTAACGCCGCGTGTGGTTAATTGGCCACGAATTAAATTCAGCGGATTGGTTAATAATTTAAAATAACACGTTTACATTTTTTTATACAAGGTACTAAATAATTAACGTATTTTGAAAAAAGTATTATAACTATTTATACTCTACCTATTATTTGTACTCTACTCTGTAATTATATTATTAAATGATTTATTTGTGCAGTAATTGTATGAATAATTGAAATTATGTTCAATTTCTTGCCTTTATTTCGTAGAAACAAAAGATTTATAATAATACTCCTAATTTGATAAAAAGGTGAAATAGTTATTTGTAAAGTATAAGTAAAGCAATAAATATGTATTATTTTTTAAATTTAAATATATGTTTATTTTGTGTATGCAATGATAGCCTAGTGGTTAAACCACAGCCTCTCAATCGAGAGGTCTGAAGTTCAAACCCGGGCGCACGCACAATTGATTTTTCGAGATTATATGCGTATTAGAAACTAATTATAACTTGCTATAACGGCGAAGGAAAACATCGCGAGGAAACCTGCATACCTACCAACTCTTTAAAAAAATGTTTTCAAAAGGTGTGTGAAGTCTACCAACTCGCACTTGGCTAGCGCGAAGAGACCCGTGGCCAGCAGTGGCGGTTATGTATGGCGGCGACGATGTATTAGTAATATGTATTTAACTTTCATCTCATTTTCTTTGTCGTTTGACTTTTTTAGGAAGTAGGGAAAAATATAAGCCATTTTTATATTGAGACTAGCAGCGCCCCGCGGTTTCACCCGCGCTAAAAAAATATAGGTCCTAAAGCCAAGCCAAGCCGTTTAGTAGTT
>DWRA01000180.1:0-31620 GCA_018250295.1 Spathilepia clonius
CATAAATTACGCTTGGATTTTGCCCTTGGTATCTATTTATGAAGGATATTTTATAATATATACGTTGCAAAGGAACATGCAGACCACCTGGTGGTAAGTGGCTATTACTGCCCATGGATATGTGTATCGAATCTCAAATAAGTTTAGAGTCTTACTCTATTTCTTTCTAGGTTAGGTTAGGTTTAGGTTTAGGTTTAGGTTAGGTTTCTCTTTACATCTGTGGGAGGTTTCGAGAATAATTCATCACGCTGCTCCAGTGCAAATTAGTGTGAAGTTCAGTGTAGAAAAAAAATCATTGAAATTTCACTTCGTATTAATTACTAATAAAATATTTTGCTAATAAGGAGTTATAGCGAAATATTCCAGTTGAGTTATTAATACATTTAAATTATTATTTATGAATTTAACCGAAGCACTCCAATGTGATTAAGAAATCAAACGCTCTGGATTTGTGAAGTAGACTCGCTGCCTATCTCGGTTTGTTCCTTTTGATTATTGCCAATAAAATACATACCGCCAATCATATGCTTCTTTTAAATCGGTGATAAAATCCACAAAAATCGACTCACAGGTTCAAGATAAATAAAGCTCTTGTGTTTTTCTGGGTCTGGTTTGACGCCGCTCGCGAAGTAGTCCAGCACCTCCTCGGACGCGCGGTAGTAGTGCGGGAGCGACGCCACGGCCGGTGCGCCCTGGCACGGCAGCAGGTTCAGTAAACCCATCAGCAAACACCCGTCGTGGTTCCCGCTCCAGTTCCTAAAAAGACAAAATCCGGAAAAAATAATTGATACTGTTTGCTATTCATCGACATGATCAATTCATTTTTTTTTAAGATTGAAATAGCAAATGAGCATGCAGTCCACCTGATAGTAAGTGACAACTGCCGTTCATGGACTGTATAAGTCTAAATTCCTACTTGAAGTCGGCCCCAGATGGGTTGCTACCCCTGAGGAATAAGTTAAAATGCCTCAGATAAGTATGCCTTCCTTCGCACATCGTTCAAACCAGACGACAGTAGCGCTTAATACATAGCGGTTTTAGGCAGACATAGATGTTGCCGTGATAGCGCCGGAGATGTACCATAAACTATATAATATAGGTATATGCATAACAATCATCTATAACTGTAACGAGATTTATATTAATTATCTTGAAATTCGATAGAAGTATTTTATATCAAAATTTTGTTAACATATTAAAAGCAGTTTACCGAAAATACTGTTAAAATTCTAGTCATTTATTAGCAATAAATTTTGCCCTATTGACAGACAAACACCATCAATGTCTGTCTAACTTATAATAAAACAGGTCGTTAATCAAAATTCCAAATAGGTTCTGAACCGAACTCTTACTCTTCGACTTTGTACCCTTTACAAAGTTTACATTAATAAACCTTTTTGTTCGCAAAATGACTTTTAGTGCTTATCTACTGCGTATGAATTTTAGGTTAATACCTAAATTTCTAGTCTACATTATTTCGTGATAGTCCATTTATTAATAGAAATAATTTTGCAGCAATACTTATTTTCCTCTTGTTATGGGAACTTTTTCTATGTTCCAGTTCTGGACAATATTCATAGGTTTTTCTCAACTAAGGGAGGTTTGGAGTAAGTATAGTTCAGCACGTTGCTTTAATACAGATTGGTCGATGAAAATATGAGTTAGGTTGCCTACTCGTATCGGATACTTTCAGTTTATAAGACTTCCGACGGGATTTAAAGGTCGTAATCCAACAATTACGTACAATGTACATTTAATAATTAATTAGGTACGTGAGCTGGTTGTGTCAACTTTTTCGATCTCCCTCCCTCCATGGTAAGATGAAATAAGATTAAACTCAACGTCCTCCCTTCCCTTAATCTCACATGAGATTACCCCACTCTACTAGTAGGAGGGGTCAAACAATCACAATAAGTAGGTACTTGTTTTTGGCGTTCGGGTAAACGATAAACAATATTGTCTAGGATTTAGCGACATTTTACAAAAGAAATGTTTAACTTAGTTTTACCCACTTTCCTCCTAATTTCATCATATTTCTCGAGGAAAAAATACGTGATAAGTACCGAGACCCCGTTATTCCCAAGTGAGATGGAGTGAGATTTAGCTAAACTCCCTTAAATATCTTACGTCAACTTAATTAATAGATGTCCCTAAATGTCCATTAACGACGTCGACCACTTTCCATCAAGTAACTCGTTTGACTTATCGCTATTAAAATACAAGTATCAAAAAATACATTTCTTCAAATAAAACTTTCCACTTTACCCTTTGTGCCTCGATGACCTTATTTGAAGCTTAAGCGTTTCCACAAAGTCAAATAACAATAGCTAAAGGCTTAAAAGTTATTCATTCTATACTCACTCTTTGCAAAAGCACTTATTGTTAGGGTTGGCGCTTTTAGATGCAAGCGGCATATCGGACAGCTCATAGTAGTACGCGGTCATATTGAATATGCTCCTCTTCTCCACGAAGTCGACGTACATTGACCTGGAAATCGACATTTGATGTTAAAATTGCGCTCCACTTCGGTTTTAAAGTTAATAACCGCCAACGACCTTTGAAGTTACCGTTATAAGTGTAGGAGTGGAAAGAAAACATTCAATAAAGATTGAAATGACGGGTTTTATATAAGAATGAGCGAGAAAATGACGCCATTTTGGTTTACTATCTTTATTGTTTCAAGTTATACCAATTCGTCAATTTAATTAAAAGGTACTAAATTTTGCTTGGCAAGCTTTGTTACACGGGTTGTTAATTTATTTTGTTAATAAATGGCTAGAGTAAACTACAGGTGGTACTTTCGACGCCACAACTTTTTAACTGTAACATTTGTAATGACATCGTTCATCGTGTAAGTGTTCGGTCATTAACTTGTAATACGCACATAGCTCTGACAAATAAATGAAATCCAAAAATAAAAGTCCATATTCATCACTAGACAATAATGAGACAAATATTTTGCAATCACCATTCATAATTATTATAAGGAGCGATAGCCTAGTAGTTCAAACTCAGCCTCCCAATCAAGGTCGAAGGTTCAAACCTCAGACGCACTTGACTATGGCCAAACCCTCTAACTCTGAGCGGGGACCCGTGCCTAGCAGTGGGACAGCAATGGGTGGACGACGAACAATTTATATCATTTGAAACTATATACAAATCTATTCGTTCATATATAGATCAGGTCAAAGGTCAACGTTATAAAAACTTACTTGAACACAACTAAAGTATCTACATAAGCCAACGCTTTGCCAAATCTGAAGCACACTTAGCCCCGTTCGCCAAAACTGTGTGCCAAATATATCGCCCATTATATTGTAATGTAAATGGGCAAATCTTCAAAATGGTTATCTCCAAAAATAGTTAACTTATGTATTTTAGGTTTTTATGTATAAAAAGCTTTGTAGATAATGATTCCGAATATTTCATTTTTAAATTTAATACAAATTTGTATGCAATCCGTCTAACGATAAGTAGTTACTGTCGCCAACAGATATCTATTATCAACCCTATATAAGCTACTACTCGTAGCTTTTTTACCTTTGGAATTGAATTAAAATGAATTTGTAGTCCGTCTGATGGTGAGTTGACAGTATGGCCAATAAATATTTGTAATCAATCCTAAATAAGAAATATTTCCCTCACCCCTAAAGTCGGAATTGAAGGGCCGTGTGAAGATTTATTCAGTATAATTTTCAATCTTGTGTTGAAGGAATTCTTTACGACAACAATACTACACTTATTTCTTCTCGCTTCAAACCAGTTGTAAAGTATGTAAAGTTTTAGTATTTATCGTTTAAGTTATTTAGATTTTCCCACAATACCTCTCATGTAGCGTTATCTAAAATAATAAATGCTGAATTTCATTACGTCTCTGCTTACCTACTAGTCTATCGCTACTTCGGTACATTTATTTATATCTAAAGATTTCGTACGTGTCAGACACAGGTCGTGGTAAAATCAAATCATATTGCTCTATACAATATCTTCCGTAACACAACCGCGCAGACATAAGCCGTGCCTGTCAAAATTTTGTATAGAAAATATGACTGTCTAACACAACTCGCAGATATAATGAGGTATTTACCTGCAGATATTAGGCTGAAAAGGTTTTCGTACAGAAAACTATAATTTTGTCTAACGTGACACTTTCTATATCTGAAAATATGAATGGGGCATATAGCTACTTGCACATAATAGGTCGGAAGGTGAAGAAGATGAAGAAAAATGTGACTTTGTCTATAGCGACGTGTTAAATATCTGTAGATATGATGGGGTAGTTACCTGCAGATATCAGGCTGAAAGGTGTAGATCCTCTGCGGCACATTAGACTCATCGATGGGAGGGAATATCGAGGAATCAGTGCCGTTGATCATCCCGCAGTAGGGGTCTCCCCACGCAGTAAGGGTCCGCTGGTCCTTGTACGACACGATGTGGCCGAGGTCCTGAATGTCTTCTCTACCACGGATCATCTCGTACGGGCCGGACGGTGTTCTGTTCAGCTGGAAAGGTGAATAGCAAGTTTTTATTTAAGTTGCTTTGTTAGTACGAATGAGGATCAAATCTTGCAACTGAATTTAAAATCAGTTAACCCCAACCGATTAAGCTGCAATTTGCATACACGTTTGGTATTTATGACATTGCATGATTAGTTTAGTGACGTCATTCTAAATTTAATATGGCGGACGCCCCAAGAGGGGGGACCAATTATCTAGGAGTGTAGGCTTAAAGTGTAGAGTGTAGACGCCACGTCACTGTTGATAGGAGGAGACTATTAGGAACCGTAATAATATATAAATTAATCGAAAGAAAATATTTTAATAATTAAATAAATAATTACATTTATGTAACTTAAATACAGCTGTCAAGTAAAACAATGACGTCCTAACTAAGTCATGGATCTTTGTGCCTAGACTCGGCACAGTTAAACTAGTTTGAAATATTATGCACGATGACATTGACCGCTATCAACACAATTATGCGGAGATGCTAGCTAGCTATATCAATGTTTTGTTTGAGCAATATGTACACATATTCAATGCCTATTATTATGTACGAGTGTACATGTCGCAGTCAACATAGAATTAGTCAGAGCTATCGTGGTCTCAATACTTGAGTAATAAAAAATAAGAGTATTTTTTTTATGGATTTACCTGATGATAAGGCAAACTGTATAACTGATGGAAAGTATTCACAGTCGCTTCAGAACATCACCAGATAAATCTCCAATGAATCGGCGGATTTCGGTAATCTATGACTGGTTTTAAATAGGTCTGAGAAAAAATGAGATTGTGAATAGAAATTCCTTTGTGCTTTGACACTGAAGGTACCATTGTCACACGTATTTTTGCGTTGCAACGCCAGTGTCACACGCTATTGTGTACTGTTTTAAATGGTGTGGCCAAGAATCACTTATACGAAACTATTCAAATTAGTTCTCAGGAGTAGAAACATGTATGTGGTGATAAGACCCTAAATCCTATTTCAAGTTAATAGCTGTCTATGGCTAGCAGTAGCCAGTATTTCCACTTAGTGTCGGGGTTACATGCTCATTTGCTACTTCTCTCATATAAAAATATTATGAACGTTTTCTTATTAATGTATCTTGTAAATGTCACTAAACTAATCAGATGCACCTGATGTAAAACTAAAGCAATTATAACTATGAATACATATTAACGATATTGTAACTCGGAGCACTAGGGAAGCATGTGTTACCTAAGTTTCTTAGTTATTGCTTGTAGGTGTTTGTAAAATATGGGAGTTATACAAGGCTTATAGTCCGAAAGCTAGTTGGAAACTTTCGCCTTGCTTTAACATTATTACCCGTAATTTAAATTCTTATTAAAATATTTCTTCTACTTTATTTTACACGTCGTACTATCCAACATATATAGTTAAAGCCGTAACATATTACTGTTTTAAGAATAACCGTGTTACGCACTGCGGTATTTTGGTTTGAAGGGTGTGTTAAGGAAGACATGCTTATCCGAGACGCTCAACTTATTCGTGAGGTACTTTTTTACTTTCAGGTAGGACTTTTAATCTTATCTAGGATTGGCCACAAATGACACTTGTCATTATGTCACTTACTATTAGATGGACTGCACACTCGTTCATCATATAAATATAAATTAAAAATGAAGTTTTTGGCCACTTCCACCTACTTTGGCTACTTTGGCATCCCCTAGTTGTGGGGAGAGATCTGTGTTTAATGGGACATAAAAGGGTTGCACCCAAGGCTAACAATATTGATTTCAATTATTCGTAGAGTTTTTTCGGTAAACAGAAAACAACCTCTTCTAATATGCTAAAAATGACAGGCTCTTGGTCTATACAGGAATTCACTATGATGATGGATGCGACTTCTATAGTTATACATATTATTAGAGCGAAAATTTAAAGGATCATGTACATTTTATACTGCAAAATTAAAATACAAGTAAAACGCTGAATTTACAGACTTGTACGTGCTATAGAAGTACCTATGTGAATTGTGAAAATAAAATGTGTATATAGATAAATCGAACGAAGGTAAAATACGATTTTGCTCCGTGGTGAGGCGAAATACATGGTGGTGATATGCAGGGTGGAGTATGGGTATTTAATTTTTGCATGTGAACGTATTCTATTTAAAAGGTAGGGTCGTGTATACAGCTAGGTATAAAAGAAATACTATCACAAAGGTTGGTAGCGCATTGTTAATAAGTAGTTTTTATCCTAACTTTACTTTCCGCAAAGTAGCATCTAATACAAAATATTAACAGCATAATACTTACGTGCGAAAACATAGAGAAGTAGAAGCCAGGTAGATCATCGGCTGGACGCATCGTTGGCCGCTTGTCCAACCTTACTTTACCGCATATGAGTCCTGGAAATCAAAAGATATATAAAAATATGGAAGCACTTTACGCTTCTTTGTAGTAAAACTCTGTTGTGTTCTGATCTAAAGGCATATTAATGCATTTTAAGGTCTTTAAGGTTACTTAATCTTTTACAAGCTTTTATTTAACTTGTTTTGTTAGCTAGTAAGTATGTGAGGGTCAAATTTTGTGACGGATTTTTAAACCAATTAACCTCAATCGATTGAGATGAAGTTTTTACATACACTTTTAGTGTGAATGACAATACATGGTTGGCTTAGTAATGTGATTCTAAATTGAACTTGGCGGATATTCCAAAATGGGAGGGGGGGTTATTATTTGTTTTGTTCCCCTATAATATGGGTATCCAGGGTTTCGAGAAAAATAGAAAAAATCGGCTGAGTGCGAGTGGGACTCGCAGGCGAAGGGTTCCGTTGCATTATCATTAAATAGCAGCAGACAAAACAAACTATAATTATTGAAATGTATGATTACAAAATTTTACCATTCCCCAAATTTGTAAAAATAATAAATAAAGTTGAACAGTTGTCCAACTACCAAAATAAGTTTGTTTTTCATAGTCTTTATATGATTACAAAGTAATATTTTATTATTTACTATTACTATATTATTTATTAGTATATTAATCAGTTATTGAACATGTGCTACATCTCAAAATCTGTCAACCGTACCTTGTTCAAACCAATTTTCGTTGAAAGTTTTTATTGAAATCTACAACATATGTTTTATCCAGATTTTCCACTTCCTTAGATTAAAAGTTAGAGGGGGGGGGATACATTTTACCACTTTGAAAGGGCTTATCTCTCAAACAATCGTCTTTGAAGAAAAATGGGTTGATAAACCTCAATGTCATTTTTGAAGACCTTTCTATAGACATCCCACACGTGTAGGTAAGATGAAATTTCGAGTATGGAGAGCCCCTCCTAAATTTCATGTACATAATTCGAAAAGCGGTTTACAGAATACACTTACCTACCAAGTGTCAACTCTGTAGTTTTAATAGTTTCCGAATAAATTGGCTGTGACATACGGACAGACGGACAGACAAACATGACGAATCTATAAGGGTTCTGTTTTTTGCCATTTGGCTACCGAACCCTAAAAACCAAAAATGTTATGAATAGTTTTTTTTAATGACAAAAAAATATTCAGCGTGCAATACAACATAATTCCGTAACATTTTAAATATCTTTAATCTTCCCTATGCCCAAATTGATATAATATGATTTGTGTTAAATTTCTTATATTTTAAAGTTTACAATAGTCATAGTTTATGGCAAAACAACTAGATATACGTGCCATATTACCACAAATTAACATACCATAGGAGACTTGCAACATAAAGTATTATTATTTATATTAAAAGAATAACGTTAATAATGATGTGGAAGAATTTTATTTCATACGTAATCAAGTATTCTACATACATAATTAATTCGTGATAATTGTGTATACATAGAAATATAATTGAAGTGCCCAGTTTGTAATTACAAAATAGCAATATTTTACAAAATTGCTGAAATATACCTAACACTATAATCTTGTCTTTAGGTAATTCTCTCGGTATTAAGTGATTATTTTTTAGTAGTTTGGAGCTATTTTTATACAAATAGGAAAGAGGATAACACTTAATATAAATTTGATTAATATCTACTTAATTGATCATATCGATACGTTTTACAATCGTTATCGTATGGACAGCTTGTTGCATGTTTCATAGTTGAGAAAATTGAAATGAAACATTGCATTTTTTTAAATCATAAATGTAATTATTATACATAATTTTATGTAGATCTGGTAACTACATTTTGTTAAAAAAGGGAAACTAGTAGAACAATAAAGTGTTTACGTATATAAACTAGGTATAATTACTTATCTAGGAAATGAGGAGGACTCACGCACATCAGGCGATTCTAATTAATCTATTGTAAATATAAAGTGCAATGAATTAACATTACATTAGCATTATTCTTTTCAACTTAGTCCTAAAGGGTAGTTAACAACTAATCTGTGACTGTGGCGACTTATTGAAACTCGCCATTAGATGGCGCCACACGGTTATGAATCACGCTATCGAAGTTTTTTTAACATCTCGTATATGTATATACAAACGCTGAACTGCGATTGCTGTAACATAGTCACTCCCCAAGCATGATTAAGTTCATTAGCCCAGCGGGAGATTTCCCTTTACCAAAAATGCCCTGGGTCCTGTTTCCTAATTCCTTCTTCTTACGTAGTACACATACGTTCCTTACATAGTATTTAAGGTTGGCGTATTTGTCTGCTAATGTATATTTACGTGAATGCGATTCTTTTTACCATTTTACTGCTGCGAACGGATTTCTTCTCACTAAAGTGGTAGGTCTCCAGCTCTACCATGTTATGTCAATGCGGGTTGATTGAGAAAAATACGGATTAATTGCCAACCTATTTCGGATGTTTTCAAACTACCCATAAGATTTCGGACCAGGAATAACAGGTATCCAATGATAACAACCTTGGCTTAGAGCTTAACGTGCCCTGCGAAGCACGGAAGCGTGCATATTTAACCAAGCAACTCAAACAACTTCTGACCGTACTCTACGTTATTAATCTTAGTACATACGTATACGAAAAGGTACAAATAAAACATGTTAACTACGCATCTATTGATCGTTTTCAAGCTGACCTTTAAATATTTTTGGACTATTTGTGTTAATCAATGTAGTAGTATTCCTAATAAATATTTACTGCTCAAAGTTGTAAATATTATCGTTAGTATGACGTTTCAAGAACGAGCAGTATTTTTTTATGATATGGTAGTAGCAAACGAGCATGCAGTCCACCTGATTGTGATCGCTGCCGTTCATAGCTATCTGTAGTGTACCCCCAATAATATTAGTTTTTAAATCGGCCCACAATTGAGAATAAATGGAAAGTTGGAAGAATAAGTTGAGGTAAGCAGATGAGGATTAATTTGGCGTTGGATGGATATGTCACCGTTATTACACCCTTCAAACGAGAATACAGCAGTGCGAAAAACTGCTAATATAAAGCAGAAATAGGTGTAGAATATTAGAGAGGTACCATACGTTTTACGGCATAAATTTATCCATATTATATTCACCGAATGTGAACGGTTTCACGCAGCATCTTGATTTATTATCTCGTTATTGTATAATAAACCATTAACTAGATGTAAGTTTGTACGTAGGATAGTATTTTTTTGTTATGTTTTATTGGAATTTCTTAACTATTGAATAATGTGGTAAGGTTAAATAGCTCTTAGCATAATTTGAGGATATGTAAGTAATATTTTGATTATTTCTCGGCCTGTAAGTGCTTTATGAAATTAGAACGTTTTACTTTTGAAACCTTAATAATTCAGGAAGTTTGGCGTATTAAATAATATTTCTTGTAAAAGTTCATCGCGAGAAAAACTGAGACTTAATAGTAATAAATAATAAAGTAGCAAGATATGATAGCAGGTAAATACACAAAGTTTTGATTTTTAGACAAAATAAGACAGCGATAAATAATTAAAATCTTTCCTTTGAAGCAGGAAGTTGGTTAATAAACACCATGTAACAAATTTTGTTAGTTAAACTAACTTTCAACTATTTGGAGATCAAAGTGAAGGAAGCTTACGAGTAAACTTACGAGCGAAGAGTTAATTTAATAATACAAGGTTAAACAGATGGAGCGATGTCGATTAATAAACCTTTTGTTGCGTGAATTAATGTAATATTCATTTTATTCTTACAACGTGCGTTGCGTTATTTATGACCTATTTAGATGCATAGTTGTAATGATATGAGGAAAAAGATTCTTTTTAAGTTATTTTATATATGAAGTTTTTTTTGTTAATTATTGAAGCGCGCTTTAAGACTTGTTAATGATCTACAATGATAAATTTTTGTGCAACGTCGGGCACGGACGCTAGTTTGATGGGTGATTCCTATGACAAAATTTCGTCCTTGAAACTTAGTTCTAATACTTAGATTAGCCCTTAGGGCCTTTTTGAATAGACGCCGCACGAGTTGAAGGTGGTAGAACCTTTTATAGTTCTTTTCTGGAGGCACCACCGTCACACCAATTTCTGTCTTCTAACAGTAGTGTTAAGTGCTGCTGTGATTAGGTTTTACGAGTGTGGTAAGTAAGACATGTCTTCCTCGTTTACTACTTTGTACTAAAAGATGGATAGTAACAAGTATCTTGTAGCAAGGTAAGTGCTAGTAAAGTATGTTACAGATCTTCCCCATTTATGCAAAGATGCTGTTAGTCGCCTAAACCGCTGTATCCATTCATTTTCCTTGGTGCCTTTAAAACACGTCTTCAAATTATCTTCGACTCTGATACACGAAGACCTGTACTAGATTCGGAGTGAACGACCTTTTGAAGCGATCGGTAACTTATCCAACCATCGGTACCAATCCATCATCAATGTTGTTTAAAATAATAGACGACGTCTTCAAATAATTATGTACTTTAACTCTTACAATGGCTACTGCGTCCGGTGTCACCTTTTGAATAGTTTTATATTTTCTGTACTTCGTGTACTACTTATGTAATCCATAGTCATTACTCTTCTCAGAGCATTAGAGGAGCACGCTTTCAAATAATCCTTCTCTTTAATTCTCAAAAAAGACTACTAAATCTGGAATACTTTTTGGAGGATTTTGTTATTTCTGTAAATTATGAGTTCCTTACCTAATCCATCATCGGTAGCCTCTTCAGAACAGTTGAGGAACACGCCATCAAATAGCAAATCCTTGACTTTGACCCTCATGAACGGGTCTACGAGGTCCGGAATGAACTTCTGAAGCGCGTCGTTGATCACGCTTACCAACGACGGCATTATTCTCTGCACGGCGAGAATGGCTGCCTGCAAGATAAAAGAAAAGACAAGAATAGAAAAAAGAATATATTTGTCAGGTTTTTATAACAGTTAGTGAGTGTCTTACGAGAGATTTTACAATTTATTTGTTAGGGCTACAGAAACATGTGTATATGACGAGTTCGAATTCAGGAATGTTGATTAAATTTCTATAAAGTAAAAAAGTACTGAAATAGAATTTTGGTTACATATGAGTTCAACTTAAGTAGTTATTTCAGATTACATGGATTTTTAAATCAGTTTTTTTGGACAACTTTTTTGAGTTTTGTTAAAATGGGACTCCTTGTAAACCAAGCTGCACATGAGTATAGTGCGCACCTTTTAGCAACTTTATCTATAGAGAGAACATTTTTCACTAAATTTTCTTTCCTCTTTACTGTATTTAGCCGGATAGTTGCTGCTAAATTGAGTTTGCTCTTGTTTCGAGTTGAGAGCGTTTCAGAAAATTACTTGGAACGTAATTAATTGATAAAAAAAGCCCTGAAGTGGTATCAGACGACTCCAGAGCTTTTAGTTACGATACAATTTTGTAATTGCTTTGATTTTAATCTATGCTCTATAATTTTTGTATAAATATTTGTTCATGTTACAATATTTTTGTAGTGTATATTATTTACTAAGCAAGTATAATAATCATTTCAATATGTATAAAACACGCATCACAGTAATATATGAAGCCGCTTCAATGTTTTAAATATAGTTTTGTGTATGTATAGTTTTTTTTACATCGGGTTGACTAGTGCAATGGTCACCGCGACTATAATTTTTCCGATAAGTCCATGTAAATTTTCTTGTAATCTTGCATGTTTCATGGAACAACAGAAGCAAAATTTTGACATTCTTGCCCGATTAACATATGTACAATAAAAACATAAGCCTGGGTTATTACCATAATGATGTTACCCATGATGATATATTTCTCACAAGGTGTTTGTATATTTGGTTTTAATTTAGAAGATAGGGTAAAATTTTGGATTAAAGAAGTGGCGCTGTTGCCGAGATCTCAAAAAATGTTTTTGTGATAACACCTGATTCCACCACTTTATAAAGCAGGGTGTCCAGAATTTTATAAGTTCTTAATGACATCACCAGAACATCACAAATCTACAAGTGTTACGTAAGCATCAGACGCAAATCTCCGTTATGCGTGATCTGTTCATGTCCTTTGCTTGCATAATCACAAAAGTACCTATAAACGTGCAGACCTTTAACTTCATTGACAGGTAAAGGTTACATATTTTTAGATCTTTTTTTATCAAGATATAAAGGTTATTATGATAGGTATAATTATGTGCATACACATACGTGCATACACATAATTTCAAGCTAATTCGTCAAAGAAAATACAATGTAGATAATTTCAACGAAAAATTTATGGTAATTTACTCTTTCATTAAATATAATTATTCATGAACTTGTCCCAATCATTCCATTGCTATATTTAGACTTTAAAATTTTTGCAGAAATATTAATCCAACTTTAACTTGCAGTTAAACAAGAAACTTGCTGCTATCCTTCACAATATGCCAGTTTAGCTTAATTAAAATATACGGCCAAACGTAGATATGCTTATTTATATAATAATAAGCAAAAACGTAATGTTCCATTATTTTCGTAAACTTTATACGGATAATAAAAACTAATGGGAAGGTAGAGGTTTAATAAGAATGTTTGATAATTAACAATTAAGTAAATTAACGACAGGTTTTGTTTACGATTTAGGTACGTCTGTGGCATTCGATTTTACTAATTTAATGTTTTTTACTAATTCAGTACGAGTTTAGAGAAAAATTCCAAATGGTTAGTAATTTTATTAATCTCGCAGTGAATGATATATCGGAGTGTGTGTATTTGCGTCTTTTTACATATTTGCCTCTTTGTCCGACCAGTAGGATGTCTAAAGTGTAAAGACTTTATTGGTTATTTATACAAATTCAAAAGAACCTGAATGCAAATGACATTTCTAATCTCAAAATTAAATGAAAAACAATATCTTTGTTTACGTGCACATCACATGAAACTAAATGAATGGATTTCTAATAATCTTTTTTGTTTAAAAACATATGTACCTATGCAGTACAGCTGAGCAAAGTCTTTGGTTCTATTCAATTGTTTTGATAGCAAATTTAGTCAGTCTCTAAGTTTTCAAACGGAATAAGATTAATTGAAATTCTGATTGATAAGATAATCATTTTCTTCGGAGACGTCGATAATGAAATGTATTATATTGTTTAAAATATAATACATTTCATTATCGACGTCTCCGACGACTTCAAGCGCGTAGGCCATATTTCGTTCTGAGTGCCTCTGGGTGCCTACGTTATAAAATTGATCTACTGTCAAAATTTTATGGGTCTTCCGTAGTTTATACTCTGCGATAATTAGTCAATAAGTGAGTTCATTTTCTATTTACTGCGACGTACAATTATCCCTATCGAAGAACGGATTTTTAACATTCTTTTTGTTCATCTACTTTACATAAAGAACTCCTCTGTCACGCTTCTGAAATCCCCTTTTTAAGTCAAGCGTTTTCTTTCCTTCAGTGAATTATTTACGTTTGTCATTAATTATTAATCTGCCCAATTTTTACGTATAAAAAGATCGAAATTTGATAATCCATCAAATGTATATATCGAAGATCTAGAGTATTGAAGACGTACACGTAATCAGTATCGTCCAGCAAAATATGGTAGATCTAATTTTACCGAGGAGATACCGCCATACTTATTTCTACCGTGAAACAGTTCTAGCGTTTCGTTGGAAGGATGTGGATGGAGGCTGATCTATCTTAGTCCCTAAGAGAGGCAACGCACTTGTGATCGGCTTCAGATAGAACCTTTTTTCTATATGAAGGTGGTGACCGGTGTTTATATGCAGCAGTGACTACTTATGATCAGGGGGACTACATGCTCGTTTGCTACTTCAATCTTGAAAAAAAAAACGTTAGATTTTTAAAACAATTTTAGAGCAAAATACTGCATATTTTAATTAATGTATAATCTTACCATTCGAGAGGTTTTACATTTTAACACAACAACATTAAAAAATCCATATAGTACCAACTAGAATGGTTTTAGGCAAAAAGTTCAAAGGCTTAAAGATGAAAATGTGGTGTTTTTACAATACTGTATAAGATTATATCACCTTTAATTAGACAACTTTACAACTTCATAACACTTAAAACATTCATGCTATATTCAAACGCTTTTGGCAAAAAATTAGGACTCGCATAAAGATAAAAAGATAAAAAATGTATACATAAACAAAGACAAAAGTTTAGTTTTTTTTTGGTTGACACGCGATTTTCTGTAAGTTTTGACGAGTTTTTATTTAATACAGAAGTAGCAAATGAGCATGTACTGCACCAGATTGTAACTGGCCCTTGCAGCCTATGGCCATCTGTAATTATATGCAGTCTCTTAAGTTCGGAAAAACATTTTAGCTGTCAGAAGCAACGTCTGTGACCGACCATAATTTTGAGGGTCACGAAGTATAATTCTAATTGCGCCAATTGCCACTTACCATCAGCTGGACTGCATGCTCGTTTTCTAATAAAATAAAAAAGAGCTATACTAACCTCAACTTTTATTATCAAAACAAATTTTGAAAATTATTATAAACGAATGTCGATTACAGCACAGAGTTACTCGCCGAATATTGACGAATATGTAAATGCCATTCATAATTATATTCGCATAATCATTTGATTTGAGCTAACAGAGAACGGACGAGTATAATGGCGATTTCCAAATACACCCGAGTAGGTTATTTACATATTCGTACTAGCGTCTATTCTGTTGTCATCATCAAGTAGCTGGCTTTAATATGTACGAGAGTAGTTACGGATATGAAAACATTTCTTGCCTTACCATTGTTACGTTATAATTAAGGAGAATAATACCTAAGATGTTGTCACGTACGGTACCTGTTTTATGTGCATAAACTGAGCGAAGTAGGTACATTGTACAACGTAAATTATAAGGTTTGTTTCTGCATACATTTTCTTAGTAGCAGATATTTCAATGCTTTTTATTTGCAAATAATTATTCAAAATTACAGTAGGTATGATTTAGAGCTGTATGAAAAAAGAGTTAATTTCTGGTTGTCAGATTATTTATAATAAGCAGACGAGAGTTTATGACTTTGTAGTAGCAATCGAGCAGGCAGTCCACCTTGTTACTGTTCATGGACATCTGTGACCAACCCCAAATAGAATTGGAGTCCTTGCATTTACCCACGGGGCCTTATTTTCCATAGTAAAGAATATCCTGTACAAAAATCGAAATCATTTACTATCTGTGTGTCAAATTTATTTTAAAGACGTTTTTACGTGAAACACTAACAAAATACGATATGTACATTCATCCTTAAAAACTTGGAAATTTATAATATTAGTTATTGGTAAGATATATATAGGTAATTTTTTGTGTTATAGAAGTAACAATCCATCTGATGCTAAGTAGTTACTGCCGCCCATCGACTTCTATGAACAAGACCCTTACCATGTAATTACATTATCCTAGCAGCGCCCTTCTGCGGAACGAATCGGAATTAAGATTTTGCTGGAGAGGTATGGGCCAACTTGTTAACGACGATTGAGTCGCTAAACGTCAAAAACTCATACTAAGGATACTGTTATTATTGCAGTCTTACTTAAAGACAGCGACAGATGCTTTGCTAACTTTGATAAAAGAGTTCGTATGTTTACTGGGAGTATTTCATCTTACCACATCTATTCCGTTGCTTTTAATTTACGTATAACGTTTATGAGAATATTATAATTGTTGTGAATAAAACTTGATTAGGGTCATATAGCTATATAAGTTTAATGATTTTTATATAGAATTCTAGCTAAACCCGCAGTTCACGGTAGACATTATAATTACGCTAACACGTCTAGAATACTAATTTTAAAATATTTAATGTTGTATATTACTAACGGTGGTCATAAACAATTACGTGGACTATACTGTATTGTCTAAAAATGTTTAACGGGTAACAACAATATTTAAGCATTTAGAATCTTGTCTAACCGGCAGCAATTGATACTATTTACTTTTTTTATAACTCGCAATAAAAAATATTTTGAACAAAAAAATTAGACCTACTTCTATGTTACAAAAAAGTATTTTTTTTTTGAAATGTTAGTTTAGTACTTAGTTCTGAAGTCGGCGCTCAACTTATATTAAGCTGGATTACCAAGTAAATCGTGTCTAATAATAAAAATATATTTTTTTTTACTATTTTTAGTGATAACGTACTCATAATCATTGAATATAAAAATACTTAGTGGAAAAACTTTCAAACGGGTCTGCCGTCATCAGGCCCTGATTTCCTTATAATGGATCTTAGAAATATTTTTCCAAAAAAAATCATCAAAATCGGTTCATAAACGACGAAGTTATTCAAGAACAAACATAACAAAACATATATACGATCGAATTGAGAAAGCTCCTCTTTTGTTGAAGTCGGTTAAAAAGGCTTTAAAATTCATTTAAAACTTACCAAATACGGAAAATTTATGACAGTAACATCATCGTTTTCACTGAAGCTGCCTGAAGCTTCGGCGTCGAAGAAATACGTTTTCTGTAGCATATACTTCACTGTATCGTTTTCCCCGTAGCTTAAAATTGTTTTTTCTCTATATTGTCTGAAAAGATAATTTTAATTTTAACTTTTACATTCATATTTTTACTTTATGGGCGATGGATTTCGAAGTTTTAGTTTAGTTTTATAAGGTCAGGTTTGTTTATAAAGTGCTATTAGTAGTCTTAAGGAATGACTAATAACTTGTTCTATGAGTTTAATGCGGCTTGACAGATTAGCTGAGTTGTTAAATTTAACGTTACGACAGTATATTGTATATAAATTCTGGAGAGTGAACAATAAAAATACTTTAAACATATTAGAACAACATTTTAAATTGAGGTTCCCGTGTCTTTAACACGAGTAAAAAACTAATATTTTTTTTGAACTTTTTAATGCACATATGAATTTATGGGAGCTATATTTTGTTGTAGATAATAGAAATAGATCTCAACAGTCATAGTGGAGTATAAATTTAAAGTTATTATTTTTTTAAGGTTTGATAATTATCTTCTAAATTACAAACGACCTTAGCGAAAAACGTTAGAACCGGTTATATATGAAGTGTAGGTATGGATGGTATATTTTTGAGATTAAATCAGAGCGTTTTTATTATTGCACGCCTAAAAAAATCTCAATGATAATAAAAATTCATAAACCACAAAAGCAAGCAATTTAGCTTCGCAATTCAAAAGATAAATGTGTTTCTATTTAAAAACAAAAATAAAGCGGTAACTAAGGAGTATTTTATCAAGTAACATGTATATTTTTATAAGATTGATGGAGCAAATGACCATACAGTCCATCTGATGGTAAGTAGTCACTGCCGCTCATGAACGTCTGTGGATTATACACAGAACACGGGTTCTTCAAGAAACTGATCACAAATGTGTGGCAGCTCCTGAGGAGTAAATTGGTCGCGTCATATGTAGTAAGTCTGCCATAATACGCTTGTATCGATAACATAACGCAAATTAAAGACGATGATCAAAGTAAACAACAGTAAGTTAGAAACTTGATAAATTAATTTGTTTGATTAATTTAACTCAGCAAATTGCAAAAGTTTCACTTGTAGCATTGTTGAATGTTACCCCATTCCATTGTAAAGTTATCTGCCAATTTAATCACTTTGAAATGATTTGTCAAGTGTTGGACTCACTTCACAATAAATAAATTTTTGATGCGTAAAATAATTAAGAACTTTATAATATGTAAAATGGTAAATAAAATTGTTCGGTATATAATTACTTATCTATTATATATGAGTATTTAACTACAAACCTTATAAATAAAAGTAAACATTCTTAAGTAAAATAAAGATAATTATCACTATACGATAATTTCGTCTGTAGTCGTCAACACCCGATTAACATAATTCGTAATTTAATACATACTAAATACATACCCATATTAAAAGTAAACTTTAGCTCTGTTTCACGTATTTTTATTTAACTATAAATGTGTTTAAGATTAGCTCAATAATTTTGTGTATATACAATAGAAGACTTTATGTTTTTATACATGAACTTTACACATTTTCACGAACAAAATATTCTAATGGTTTGAACCCTTGAAATGGTTTTGAAGGTGGTAGAACCTTTTGTGGTGCGGCTCCGGCGGCACTGTTTGCTGCTTAAATTAAACCTATATAATTAGATAAAATTCAGCGTCAATTCACCGACACCTATGCTCACTACTGGGTTTGGGCCACGGTTTATTGTTACACTTCACACATCTTCGAGAATCGTTCAATCTAATCACATTTAATTTCTTAAACGCACATAACTTTGAACACCATACCTGAGATTCTTACCACGGTTTTAGATGCCAAGTTTTATCATTGCTATTAAAAGTAACTTACTTATACACATAAGGGCCGACTTCGTTCACCTTAGGGCGACCGCCCCTATTAACTTCATCAACATTAGTAATGTTGAACAGGTACACTTTGAATGTGATAGGCATTGGCAGCTTCCTCCATTTTTCAAACATCATCGAAGTATTGTCTATCTGGATTTTCTGAAAGTAAAGAAAATTTGTTCCATAAATCCTGAGTACAATAAATTAAATTGTACAAATTGTTGTAATTTATAAAAGGTTGTACAATCTAGATATGTCCTTTTAACGTTTCGTACACAATGAACCCCTATTAAGCGTACGCCGTCCGTCCTACATTCACAGAGTTGTATCTTTTGAAAATAACAAATAGTCATTTAAAATGTTCATAGAATTAGTGTTATTACGGCGGATATTTTAAATTCTTATAAAACAAAATATTATCATTTATTTACATTGATCATATTATCAAATATTACAGATAAATGCACGTACAACACACAGTTCTTTTTAGGTTTTTGTTGTTTTGATTTAGTGCAATCTTGAAACAAGGGCGTGAAAAACTCCATAAAAGAACAGATAATAAATCAGCAAAGTTTGAATCGGGTTTAGGTTCACATACTGGATAAAAGTTACTTTTATACTAAACGTATGGGTACTTATGTAGCTACAAAAAATATTTCTTGGTCGTATTTAATAAAGCGCTTGTCGTATAATTGTTTAAAAGAGCAAGAATTGAAACTGTAACAAGCAAAAAAATACAGACGTCTGTTAAAATGACGACATACCGTGTCATAACATATCATACCTACCTTTTTGCAAAATTTGTGACATTTACCTATCAACATTTGTAACATTTACCTGTCAGTTTTCTTTAAATCACTGTCATATTTTAAACGCGTCTGGAGGTTGCGTGGTATTACGGACTGCTCAATGGCGAGTTAATCCCTCATATGATAGAATTTTGAAAATACAAATAAAAGTTAGTATATTGTTCCTGCGCATGTACATCGAAGTAACTAATGTTTGTTACTTAATTACTCGAGAGGTTTTGCATGGCTTTGGATGAAAATTCGCACTTGGATAGACCACGAAATAGATTAGGTCATATAATTCATCTACCCCTGTAAAAAGGTTCTCTTGAATCATTTACTACGTTATTTTATGGTCTCCGCGTGCGAAGATGCCGGTGGAAGCTAGTGAAATATAAGAATTTAATATGAACCGCAAAGAAATATTGAAGTATTGTAAGTTCGATTCTTGCTTCCATTTTTCCGAGGTACGAGTAACGCTGGAAACATTACTCACAGGCACACAGGTGAGTAAATAAAAAAAGTTCCCGAAGGAATATAATAGGAGCAATATTCGAAAAAATATTATCCTGTATTTGGAAACTCTCTTGTAAAAGTATTGGTATATTTTACTACATTTTTAAATGTATGAGTTATAAAAAACATTGTATTTAAGAGCATTTGCTATACTTAAAAACGTTAAATAAATTTTAGGTAGGATGGAATTTAGCTAGCGTTAAAAAACTAGATAGTCCTGTGCAATATAAAATAATAGGCAATTATCGTCATCAAACAATCAGTATCCCGCTGTTGGGGAAGAATGAGAAAAGTCTCAGAGAGGTATGAGTTTCGCCATCGTCCTCCATACTGTCCAAGTGCGAACGCGCCTATAAGAATATTATTATCTTTCAGGGTCTTCCACAGCCTTTTCGCATCATTAAACAAATGATAATCAAGCACCAGTAGCAGCGTGGTGAAGTATGCTTCACGCCACCTGCTGTAGTAGAGGAGATATTTGTGCCCAGCAGTGGAGCAATATTTAGAAAAAGCTGGGGTTTTTTGGATTCAAATCCCCGACCTTCTTAACGGAAAATTGTGAATCAAATAAAACAATAGCGTTAAGACTATGAATTACTATAAGCGTAATTAATGTTGTAAAAGGTTATTATTTTCACACTATATTGTTCATCTGTTTGTTCATATTGTTATAGCAAGGACTTAACTCAGATGGTAATCGTTTTACTCTATATTTGATTTGTCTTGCCTTTAACGAGTAACGATAAGCGAGTAAATAAATTTAACAAAAAGTTGACAGTGATTTTTAAAACCAAGCAGTATACGGTAGTAATTAGTTCATGGTGGTAATTAGTTGCATTATATTTAATTGATACAGTCGAAGAATCGTAGCCTAGTGGTCGAAATTCGGCTTTTTAGTATGGCGATCCGTGATTATATTCGTATCAGAAATCTTTTTAACAGTCAAAGAAAACGTCGTAAGGAAATCTACATATGCCATCTGCCTGAGAGTTTTTTAAAAAAGGTCTTACAGGTATGTGAATTCTACAAATTCATATCTATCCACTTCCATCACCAAGCATTTTCATTTATTTTTACGGATGGCGACAAATATGTGATCCATTTTAAGTGGAACTCTTCTATTCGCTCGCGGTGATACAAATCATTTAAGAAATGATCTCATACAAAATTCAAATATACGTAATAGCCGTAAGGTTCACATTTAAGTGATGTTTTTTGTGTAGTGAGGCGATATATGCAACAACCTTTGGAATGACCTCTTAATAATTGACCTCATAGTAAGCGTTACAAGTACATAAAAGTTTACAATTGAACCATTGTTCTATGAAATAGGACGAGTTAATACAATTATTATAAGTTTTGTGTATTAATACGGAGGTTCTACGCCAATTACTTTTAAAATATTATTAGTGCGTAATATTTGGAAATAAACAGCTTCAAAACAAGTATTAGGTAGGTCAGTGAACAGTAGTTAGGTAGTAACAGTGAACAGTCGCGTACGCACATTTGTAATGTAGCATAATTACGAACATTAAAAAGACGCTTTCTACATTCACAGCCCTACACTAGGATTCCCTGTATCGTGGGTGCCACGGACTTACACAACACCTAGACCCAGAACAGAAATCTAAATTCGTCATTCAGATATCTGTCTGACCGGGGTTCGAACCTGGAACCCACTGCGAGTCAGACCGGTATGGTGACCGCTCCGCCACGAGGGTGGTCGTCGTCGGGTTACATTATAGTAGTGAGAAAGTTTTGGAGCTTAACCTCAGCAAGTATATTAGTTGTACTCTTGTAATGTAACAATGCTGAACATTACATGCATGCATCATTACAATAATGTTATACGTAAGTAAAGTGCGCACACTTGTAATGTTACAATTTGGAAGTACGAACCCCAAGTTTAACGTAATATAATTATATACGTTAATCACAATGTATAGGATGATACACGGTACGCGTCTGATATGGTTTATGTCTGTAAATGTACCTAAACCCTTTTGTTTCTCTCAGTCAATATTCGTTAAAAATTTTTGGTGGTGAGTGTGCAAGTCGTGTATACATATGTATTACCTATTTATTCGATCAAATATTTTACATCTTTCTACGTAATTATTTCGGAAACGACTGGACGGATTTTGTTAGGTTTGTATTTTCAATAACCCGTTGAAATTTCGTAGTGATTTTACTTCAAAAAGCATAAGTTTCTACATTCAAATTTAAATACGTGCTGAACTGCAAGTAAGTGAACGCTTTTCTTCGAAAAGTAGAAAACAAATAAGTTCATTATTAATGCACTACAAACCTAATGTCTAAATTCAAAGCAGCAATAGGTACAGTTCTAAAAATAGTAAACAGGTTCTCTTCGAGGCAAGGTTGTAGAACTCCCATGAGATTAGCCTTTTAAAAATATCATGATGTTTTATATTAGGTACCTTATTTAATTTTAATGCAAAGAATATTGAATATTACAACTGGATACAATGCCATGGAAAATATGAGTATCCTCCTCGTCGCATAGTGGTCATCGTTGTCATGATTCCGGCCCGACACGCAGAAGGTTCCGGGTGCGTAACTCTGACAGACACTCAAACGATGAGCTTTGATTTCTAACTTAAAATTAGATCTGAATATTTGTGTGTGTTTTTTGTGCGTCCATGGCATCCATGATATAGGGAAATTTGGTGTGAGGTTTTAGGAATAGAAAGGGTTTTTATATATTTTTTAAATTAGTCTGATAAAAAATTGCGTCCATAGTCAATAGATAAAGTCTAGTAATTAATCTGTTTTTATATTATCATAGAAGTAGTAGTAAATGAACATGCGAACCATCTGAAGGTAAGTGGCAACTACCACTCATGGACATTTGTAATTAACCTCAGATAAGATTAGAGTCCTACTTCAGGTTGGCTACAGTTGCGTTGCTATGCCTGAGGACTAAGTTGAAACGCCTCGAAAAAGTAGGTATGTATCCCTTATAACACCCTTCAAATCAGATTACAGCAGCACTGAAAACTGTTTGTATTAGGCAAAAATAAAAAGAAAAAGACGTTGCGGTGATGCCTCCGGAGTCGAACTACGAATAAATAACTCTACCACCTTTAATCTACTAGCTCATTTTTGTACGAGTTTAAATCCCAAAATTATGTACCTAAGTTTCTTTTATATATAAGTCTATTTTTATTATAAATAATTAATGTACTAAAATAATAAATATTTTCCTAAGCACCTAAACTTGACTAAATTGTAATTTCGTGAGAAAGTGAACCTTAAAGTATTTAAGGTTCATTTTATATAAAAATATTTAAACAAATTGCCAATAATAATAATGTTTTCAACTATCTTAACTTACTATTTATTAAAAATTTAAGCACATCGTAGACTTTAAAACTATGAACGATTTGAATATTTTAAAACTTTGTTAATTATTAAGGCTTTTTTAACATATTTTTAGTCTGTGTAAATAAAAAGAAAAATAAACACTTACCTTTTGTATTTGGTTGCTCACAATTTTGGGAAAACCCCATGCCGCCAAAACTATTGCCGCGATAAGAGCACACACTGAGATTCCAAAGAACAACTTTGCATTTTTCCCCAACATAGTTACCGCTGGAAGTACACTAACTTATCGTTCAATTTTAAACGTTAAAAAGCGAAGATTGTACACTTTTAAAATTTCATATTAATACGTTGCGTTCAGAAATAAATAAAAAATAAGAAACAAACTATTCGTACTGATCATAAATAAAACACCTAACAGGAGACTAAAGCGGTACGTTTTTTATTACTTTTTCATTTCGGCAGAAAATTTTATTTCTTGAAACAGAAACGGAGTGCGTCTCCGTTGAAACTGTAAACAATAGTAGTCGACTTAAGAGCAATCGCACACACGTGCATATTTCCTTGTCATTTTTTCCGATAAAACCAAGATGGCGGACGAAGCTGGTTTTGCTTGCCGCGCTATTGACATAGGTTGCGGCTAGGGTTGCCGAAAAAAGTGAAAATCGTTACAGTTAGTGAAAAGCAAAATTTTATTTTTTCCTCAAATATATGTATTAACACAATACAATTTTGTATAATTGAAGAAATAAAGTTTGTTATTAGACAATTAGATAATACTGCTTGTTTTTCTGTGAGCTTCAAAAAAATATTTTTTACTGGTCACTTATGTACTAAGAAAAAAATAATAGTATTATTTTTAACAACTATACATATTAAAATTCAATATAATATTTAGTCAAAAATATACGAAATGTTATGATGAATGTCTCTCTCTCTTTAAATTCATTAAAAATCATAACTGTTTTATGATGTCCGTGAAGTTACAATTATCAATTAGTATATTTTTGCGTAAAAATTTATAAAATTACGGTTTGTAATCTTTGTAAAAATCAGCCACCCCAATGTGGCTGTAAGCCGTGTACGCGATAACTCGCTGGCATATAAACAGAACCTAATTACATAATTCGTGTAGCTGATAAGAATCTTGCAGCAAATTGTATAACATTTCAATAAGCATTTTATTATCATGCTATCAATAAAACAGTCTTAACTTTTAATTAGTCTATATTTTATTTTCATATTGTGTAAAAAAATAGCTTTCTACGGTTTTTTTGCTTTCATATTTTTATGGCACTGCATTTGTCCATAATCAATCAACACCAGATAAGATTAGAATCCTACCTGTGGTCAGTTATAGATGCGTTGCTCCTCCTGAGGGAAAAGGATAATTATGTCTCCCTTACCACATCTTTTAAATCGGAACAAAGCAGTGCTTAGCACTGCTGCCATAAGGCAGAAATAGATGTGGCGATGGTGCTTCCAGAGTTGAACCACAAAGGGTTGCACCACCTTTATATTCATTTTTTACAAATAATAAACGTAATCAGTGCGCGGTGGGACATGAAAGGGTGTCAGCCAAAGTAAATACCTACAAGTAAACTAGTCAATAACCAAAATTGTTAGATACGATCTACTTCTAAGAGCTTTACAAATAACGTGTAACATTAAAACAACATTAACATTATCTTTCCCGACATAATTCATTTATTACACATTTACGAAGCCCTTATCTATTAAGGTCTTTGATCGCGTTATTTTTCGTCTCTACAAACCTGAAAAAATATTTAATTCACTTGGGGAGCCTTTCGACAGAGGGTAGAATCGTCCATCTGCGGAGTAACCGTCATACTTATTTCTGCCTTATTAACCGAATTCAAAAGAAGGTCTGGTTTTAATGGTATGGTAAGATAAAGACTAAAGGTTTCTTAGGTGGAACTATTCATTTGAGACCCACATTCGCTAGAACTACGATTATTTATATTTGGGTTGGATTACAGATGCATGTGGTGGCCACTTCCTATTTTAATTGTAAAAAAACTAATAAACATCTGTTATTTATATCAAATTTTTTACTACACATAAAGAGACTAATTTAGACTAAAATGTAATATTGCTTCTAAAAGTTATTTCAATTTATTTCAGCACATGCCCATTTAAATTAAAATGTTTAATGTTTTCATGTAATTTTAGTTTTTAATTAACTTTACTGAAAGCAAATTCAATTACCTAAACCTAAAAGTTCAAATAGCAATGTTACTGATTATAATTTTCATAAATATTAATATTGCTGATGTAGTTTTAGCCCCAAGGAAATTTATTGCGCAAATCGAATACGAACCCTACTCCAATATCCCAGATGTTAGCAAAATCTTTCAATATATTTTTTTCTACAATTTTATTCAAGGGTTTAATACAAGAAATAAATATACAATGAAGTATAAGATTAGATATTCTGACAGTATTAGAAAAGTATGCTTCAAACGTATACTATTTGTATATACAGTGTGTAAGGTTAAAGAAATATTCAAGCTAATGGTAAGTCACGCTCGGAGATGAATTAATAAAAAACACTAAAAATAAAATAAAAAACAGGACAACATAGAACGAAAATATCTTAAAAATCACCGATATTTGAATACTATTTTATGAAGCCCAGCATTTGTTTTTAGAAAAAAACACAATTCGCCATATAATCGTGCCGTGGGCGTGCTCATTGTTAATCAATAATGTATTTTAATTGATAATTATGTCAAAAATAATATCGTATTTATACACATTTAGGGCAAAAAACTAACACTGAACACTTTTCTGAAATTGGTCCCTTATTCTAACACAGGATATATTTAAGTCTTTTATATTCGAATGCACAAATTAGAAAATATTTATAGATATTATTACTTTCATAAGCTCAGATTTTTTGTACTTTTGCAATATTATATTATTGTTATTTTATATATTCCTTATGTTTTTTATTGTTCTTTTTTACATCAAGTTTGAATATGAACTATACCGACCATCTTGTTTTTGCTCAATTTACGAAAATAAATTAAATTAGGTACATCCACATATAAGAACCTATTAGCTTATCAATTCAGGATGTTTTTACACCAAAAATAAATTAAATTTACGTATATTTTAGAATTTTAATATATATGTTGTTTTTATTATTTTGTATGTAAATAATATGTAAGGAGCATTTTATTTACAGACTGCTTAGTCGCGTTTTTTGCCGGATCCTATATAAAAACCAGGATCCAATGTTCAGGAACCACACCACTATATTAGCGCCAGGAAATTCAGGAAATAAAAAAACAAACTATCTGCTTACTAGGGGACACGAGCACAGTTGTTATTGTCTAATCATCACAATCAATATGATCAAATGATGGTCCAATTACATTATTACATGGTATACTGCGTCCTTCAATTATGAAGATTGTAATCGTTGTTGACATTGGAGGATAATGGGCAACAGTCAGTAATATCGGCGATTAAACTATTGATACAACGGCTTCAGTAATCAATAAACGATTTTTAGGAAATTTAAGTTATGCTTTTTGAAATCGGCTATCGTCGTCTGAAAAAGCATATTGAATTATGTCATCAATAAATGTATTAATTTTAGTTATTGTTTTATTTTAATTGCGAATTTTGATAGCACAATCACTGTATGTTGTGTACATATATAAATAAAATTAAAGTTTCGCGATTTTAAAATTTCTGTACGTAGGTATTGTTTACTTGTCCCCTGTAGCCAGAGAGCGAGATAGCGAGATACGGTTACGGTAGACCCCCGCCTGTCGTAAGAGGCGACTAAATGGGGGCTTGTGGGGTTACGAGCGACTAGAGTGGGAGCTCGAACTGCCCAGCCAGCAACCCCGGTAAGGACGGCGGTATGTGTGATAGTATGCTGCCGTAAACACCAGAAGACACGGTGAACATAAATGCTCACCAGGGAAGAGCCCGAAGGGGCATTGCGCTCGGAGGGCTCCGGTTGGAGATCCCGTTGGAGATCCCGGAGTCCTCCACGCAGCGCTGAGGATGGCCACCGGGGGGGTTTTAGTGAGGTAAAAATCCCACATAACCTGGAGTTGCTCCCATAGCGTCGGGTACCTTTTGAAGGTTTCCCCCTCGATAACAAAAAAAAGGTATTGTTTACTTATTCTTGAGAATCACTGAATCGATTATGACGAATCTTTTGCTCAAAGATAGAAGATTATACAGAAAGTGTTACGTAGGCAACATTTTAACATTAGTCGGCTTTATTAATGTTTGTTTCTGTGCGCAATGTTAAACTATAATTTAAATCAAATATATGAAAAATACATGTAATTTCAAACCTAAAATTGTGCAATTAACCGCCATTGTACAGAGATAGCAACTGACCAAATAAAATAGAGGTAGATACCTACATAGGTTATTTTTAATAAATATCATGACCTTACATCGTACAAAGTGCTCTTTTGAGGAAAAACAATTCCAGAAGTAAGGAAATTAATATTTTTAAATTATATGATTTCTACAACAAAATTTAATACATAAATGTTTTTGCGTAAACACGTCAGTTAGGAAATATACTCGTATAGATATAACTTGAGCAAATGAAGAAATAATGTTAAGTACTTTATTCATAAAATGTGCAAAAAGGCGTACAAAAAGCATTTTTGGCTGGTTCCTTTATCCAAACCCTCTATTTAATATCCATATCATGGAGGTGGAAAAGAAAATATCGTTGCCATCTTGGAGCGTTCCCTATATTGGATTTCGAATGACGTCATTAAGTTAATGTTCCATTGTCATTCAAACTATACGTGTATGCAAAATTCTAGCTCAATCGCCTGAGGTAATTGGTTTAAAATTCGGTTGCAATATTTGATCCGCACACATTAACTGATAAGGCAGGTTAAATAAAAGCTTGTAAAAACACTTAATAAGTGGATCTTTAATTATAATTTAATTAAGTATGTTATGGATATAAATCGTATTTCTTACAACAAATCTGTTTATTATCTTCCTGCACCGTCACTTCTAATGTTGTAATTAAATTTAACTTAATTAACATGAAGATACAGTTGAAGATTCCTATTTAATAAAAAACCCTCAATGGAGGGCAATAAAATAGTTTTTAGCATATGTAGCTATGTTACGAACAGTAATTATGTTAATTAAAGATTGATAGCCGCACGTGTAAAACATATAGTTGCAGCTACGATTATGAATTGCGTGTTTCAAAAATGTAAACCTTTTTATAACGTTGGAGTAGCAAACGAACGTGCAGTCCACCTAATGGAAAATGTCCACTGCTGCCCGTGCACATGTGTACTCAACTTCAGATAAGATTAGATTGATATCTGAAGTCGACTACAGATGCGTTACTACTACTGAGGACGAAGTTAGAACTCATCGAATAAAAATGAGTCCCTTACTACACCCTTCAAACCAGAATACAGCAGCGCTTAACACTGTTGCCATAAGGCAGAAATAGGTGTGGCAGTGGTACAACCGGAGTGAAACCACAAAGAGTTCTTTGAGATTTAGTAAAAAAATATTAAATACTTGGTATAGGTCAGTTCCTTCAGCAACTAACATGTTTTCTTTTTTCACTCATATAGTAAACAACTATGCAGTACCTAATATATGCAGTACCTAACAAGTATACGAACTGGACAATGCCGTTCATAGATATTTATAACCAACCCCACGCAAGGTCACCTAAGGTGCTTTTAGTAAGCTGCCTTGCGACATTCGAGGCCTAAGTTGGAACTTCTCTAGCATGTCTCTTCCGTACTACACCCTTCAAACCAAAAGCCAGCTGTGACATTATTATTGGGCAGAAATAGCGATGCTGACAGAGAATAAAATCAATGTATTCGCCCCCTCATCTACACATAATACATATATTCCTATAATATATTCTGCGATTTTTATGTCTGGACATTGGTCAAGCAGTCCGGATGGACTTAACAGAAGTAGCTGATCGTTTCCTGTTTGTATAAAAACATAACATAAATATACTTATCAAGTTAATGAGCACCGACAATTACTACATTGATGACGTGAAACCCGTCAAACATATATGACCATCGTTTTTTCAGTGCGTTAAATTTTAGTTACCTGCACGTGATCACATCAAGGTTGAAGATTGAAAAATTATTAGGAAAAACAGTACCATCATCGTAGCTCGCAGTTTTATACGCAATTACAGTCACACTTGTTAACTATCCACCAGATAGGTATTTAGAATAATTACAAGGACTTGATAATTACAGTTTTTACGCAAATCTCCGGTACATGCGCCATTGTTCGATGGAGTAATGTATTGTGCTGAATATAGTGATAAAAGGTAGGAGATAACGAAAGAGTTATCTTTATCTCTTTATTTAATTAACCTGCTATTATTATAATATAATTGTGTGCTGTCTTTTCGACCTAACATTGTAAATGTGATAGTAAATAAAGGGACAAAATATTTATTAAGCTAAACAGTCATCTGTAGTCTATCTGTTACTGTCCCACTGCTGGGTACGGGTCTCCTCTCAGAATGAGAGAGGTTTATGTTGTAGACTACTGCACTGGCCAAGTGCGAATTGATAGACGCCTTTGAGAACATTTTTTTTTAAATTCTCAAATGTATGGGTTTACTCACGATCTTTTCCTTCACCGTTATAGCCAGTGACAATTAATTTGTAATATGCACGAAACAAAATCAAGGCACACACCCTGGAGTTGGAACTCCAGACCCCACAACTGTGTGACCGAGTTTCAATCACGCGGCTATAACTGTTAAGCTAATCAGTATTATTTATCTTCATGAATCAATTTTGAAATACATTTATGTATATTTTTAGGTACAGAAATTAATTATCTCACTGAGTGTAGGTTTTTTTTTGCAAGAATATGAAACACTGAAGTACTACGTAAGGAGACTTCCACGTTTGCGAAAATTGTGGAATATTCTCGCTATTTGTCGCGTGTAAAATAAATTCGAGTACGCACATAATTTCAAAAGCTTGTTGGTTTCTTTCGAGTTTTTCCTAGACTTTCTGAATTAGATTTCGCAGGAAAATATTACGATACATATGTATTATAATAAAGTAAAATATCTTGTAACACTTCATACTTATTTTTTTTGTAAAATGTGTGAAATTAATTTATTCATAAAAATTCACAGATTCATCTCCAGAACCATCGATAAGCCCAATAAATTATTTGTCGTGTCCGAACTTTTATCAATGTCATGTTTCATCTATAGAAACAAAAATAACGAATATATTGTTCCAGGACAGTTAGCGGTCAATTTGTTTTGTTAATTTTTTTTATGACCGTTCACAGACGATGCTGTCATTAAAAACTAAAATTTAGTGAAGTCAGGCTATTTAACGAGGTTTTGAAGTTTGGTGTACAACTAAAAACAAAGCAAATTCAAATGACCGTAAAATAAATGGTTCTAATATATATATTATGTATTTATACCATAAATACTTAGATTTGTTTTATATAATGTAGTAGCAAACGAGCATGCAGTCCACCTGATGGTAGTAAGTAGTAAGTAGCAACTGCCGCCCATGGACATTTGTGATCTACACCAGATAAGACTAGAATCCCAGCTGAAGTCGACCACAGATGTGTTCCTACCCCTGAGGACTAAGTTGGAATGCCTCATTAAGTTTATCTCCCTTACCACATCATTCAAACCAGAACACAGCAGCGCTTAACGCTGCTGTTATTAGGCAGAAATAAGTGTGGCGGTGGTGCCGCCGGAGTC
>DWRA01000181.1:0-31607 GCA_018250295.1 Spathilepia clonius
GTGACGATGACAATAGTAAAAGTAGTTTTAGGATAATATCTAATTAATAAGTGTTTTCGACATAACTGTCTCGTAACTTTATAGTTTGTAGTATTTCCGATAAACTTCAATATTGTGAATGAGTTTATATTAGCGCACTCTATGGGTTAGTAGATGGCACTATGCATGTATTTTAAATTAAAAATAAACTCTTTTTTAATTTATAGGGTTAAATTATAAATATATCGAAATTCGAATGAAACTATCTGTCAAATTATGGAGTAAACCTGTAAATACTTAGTGTAGGTATGTGTCGCTTTAGTAATAGGTGTTGTGATATTTGTTATCGTTTGCAAAGATTTTATTGTTAAATCCAGCTTATATTTTTGAATCAATACGATAATGCTGGAATATTTCGAATAAATATGAAATAAAATGTTATAAATTATATATTTTGCAACGCCGTCTTGTGCTACACGTTAACTAGTAGTTTGATCCTCTGGTAGATGGCGTTGTATACAACGAATTAAAAATTATAAACTTATATGCTTTCTGTGCTTTTAGTGTGATAGATAAAAATATATGTAAAATAATTTATATGTCTGGTACTAGGTATAGGAAATGTATTTTCATTGTCAATCGCGCAAGAAGCGTATGAATGTGTCTTCCAAATGTCTCTTGTTTAGTGTAACTTTGTAAAATCTTTAGACAAAAATATTTTCTGTGTTCATTGCACATTTTAGTAAATATAATAAAGCGTGTCTATTTATTAGCATTTCGAAATGTTTAGAGTTTAGATGCGATATACTCGTCTTGCGTGTTTTTGATCACTTATAATAAAGGAATATTAGCCAAATTATCTTATTATAATTGTTGCTGAATGTAAGACCTGTATAACCAAATAAATGGTATTGTTGTTAGTTTCTTCTTGTTTTATTTTCACTCACCTTTCCTAAAACATCAATTACACGTATGCGTAATTATTCTTCTGCTTTTTTCTGTGTTGTGCTATATTGTGGTTTGATCAGTGAATACTGTGACAAATGTCAAATTACAAAACAATTCAATGGATGGCACGATCAGACAAAGTCTTAGAATTAGTGAATTAAGAAATTTTGAATGTCTCTTGTTTTTTCTTTATTTAATTTTAAGCTGTTTAGACAAAAAGTATGTTTATATGTAGCGGGAATAACAGTAAGTATTGATTAACAATCTTCGGTGGCGCGACTTTAGACACAAATTGCGCCATCTCTTGTCCAATAGTGAAAGACAATAAAATGATTTGACAAATATTATGAATGTAAACGAGTACAAATTCAATAAACTTGTTGTAATTGGACTTTTAATTGTGAATAAATTGTATTACAAAATAAGGTTACACCGACTTTAACATTCCATACATGTAATTTTCGCCAGTTATATTAGGGTGACATCTTCCTCAAGCGATAAATACCAAATACTGTAGGTTATGAGAAACAATACTAAATAAATACCTTGTATAAAAACCTTGTATTCGTATCAGACAGTTTGATAATAAAACTTTTAAAGAAATAAATAAAAGAACACATGAATTTTATCAAATTTATTGGAAACAAAATAATAATTATGCTATATATTGCACGAAGACTCGAAGTCGACAAGTTTTGAGCAAAACCCCACTTACTCTTAACAGTACGATAAGCTCCCGAGCGGTCCTACACAATCTGGACCTTACGTAACAATGTCTTCATTTGTTTCAAATGGATCTGTTCGCATTTACATTGTTACACATGTCGCGAACTACTCATAGATGGCGTTGTTCACATATAAATAGAATTTAGACGAAATGGCGCCACTGGTGACATTCTTCAGGTTTTCGAATTAAAAAAAAAAATTGGTAATTATTCTTAGGAATAATAGCAGAGAAACAATATATTTAGTTTTTCATGGACTTCATATAAAAATGTGAACAGATCCACTGAAATCATTTTCAAACATATTCAAGGAGATTCATGTGAGATTTCATTTAACATTAAATGAGTTTCGACTCATTTTTAACATCGAAAACAACACTGTGCGTCATTAAAACAACATTTCCTTACAAATAGCATCTCCTTTTAACATTGTTCTGTAAATTAATGCGTATTTTTCATATTGAAATGCTTAAGAAAATCATACAAATTGCAAGTTAAATATAGTCGAGGTTTTGAACACAACAAAAACTAAATAAACTCTATGGTCCCTATACCGTATGGGATGTTGAAAATAACAACTAAATTTTTCTTCCGTTCAAACAATATTCAAGTTTGAAAAACTAAAATACATTTTATAAAACTGTTTCCTTCACGATAGACTAATATAGGGCATATTTTACGCGTATGTAAATACTATTAACCGTTCCACCAGTTTTTGAAAACGCCAAAAGCTTCTGTTTTTTCACAAGAGGGCAACTGGGACAAAGTTAACTTTAAGTAGTCACCAGTTCGTATTGACCTGGACCCAGCGGTGCGATTTATAGCCCACACTATATTAGACTATCATAACAGCTTTAATTTTGTTTCAATTTCACTCAATCGTTTGTAAAAATAAAAACTGATAAAATATGCTTTACTCAGCCCCTTACTACAATATGTGTATGTTTTATAGGTGTTAATAACAAAAAACACTCAAGTACAGAACGAAAGTTTAAATTCATAATTTAGACGTTCGCCCGTCTGGGAAGATAATCCTGAAACTATTGTAAAGTACGCAATTTTTTAACGAAAATTATTGAAACGCTAGCTTTGTTCACAAATCTAGTCTCAATTGAATATTATTACGATATGATACCAACACAGATGTTTTAATATTTCAACTGAAATATGTGTAATTCAGTTGCTTTAGAACAATATCGTTAGAATATACAATTAATACTGATAAATATTAGATATTATCAGCAAGCATATGCAGAGCAGTATGGACTACGCTTCGGGCTTCCCGCGATCCTCGCCCAACAGTGGGACGTACCCAAAATCATATATTTCGAAACAGTAAACTTTCCAAACAATTGAGTGAAATTTTCGACATCAATTGGACATATATACTTTTGTTGAAATTCATAATAAAAAGTTGCATAGTGTTTCTCCGTGTATATAACTGCATCGGCAAGACAATCAGAGCATTGGTGGGAAAAACGAGGAAAATTATACATTTTGATTAAATGCGACGGAAAATTTCGCTACAGGTGTCGTCCACAGAGCAATATATATGTAGATATTGGTATTGTTGAATAACGCGTAACGACAATATAACAATGCAAGGGTTTTCGTATGATTGAATTAGTATACCAGCATGTATCTGATGGTAAGTGGTCACTACATATAGAACGAGGGTTGTACCTGAAGCCAGTCACAGATACGTTGCCACTCTTGAGGACTACATGGTCACTTCAAGTCAACCGGATAGACAACAATCAACAATTCTTATATTTCATATTGTTGTTACGCATTAGTGACATCTCTATACGTATATGGCTCTGTGGTAAAACCACACTCACTCAAATGACGTATTAAACGAAAACTCTTTTTATGCGAAATAGATAAAGGAACCACTTGATGGTAAGCGACCACCATCGCTATTGCAACACCAGATAAGTCTTACAATTGAACAACTTTCGAGTCGAATATTTCGATTTATTAGATAATAATTATATAATTATAATAGTAAAAAATCGATTCACGTCAATCTAGTGAGCGTGGCTGCACCATCAGTTAAAATTTAGCTTTTAAACATGATTGATTTTTAAAAAAGAATATAATCAAAAAAGGTTCACAATAAAATATAATGTATAAAGAAATACAAAATGCATATTGCAAAGTTCAAATCTGTTCATGTACATGAGATTCACTTTACTTTTCACGTCATACTGGCAATTAGTGGCCACTGCTGCCCGTCTTGTAAGTAACAAATGTTTTATACTGGTACCTCTTCTATACCTTTAAACTAGAACAGTGGTTCATCCCACCGACTTAGATAAGAACCTATTTAATGGACATGATGACAGATTCTGAAATTCCCTTGTATAATGTACGAATACACGATTACTAATTCCAAAAATAACGTTAATTGAAGTTTTTACGCATATAATGGAAATTGTCTACTTATTTTAAATTAAACGCGAAATACTGGAGGCTGAAATGGCTTCCGTTGGTGACGTCACACTTCGACATTGCATGTAAAAGATCAAGCGAACGGCGACGCTTAGTGAAGGATGACGTCATTCGCTCCGATTGACGTTTCAGACAACATGGCCGACTTATTTTATACTATTATTTAATTGAAAAGGAACTAAATCTTAAAGTTTGTAATGAAATTGGATTAACTAGAATCCTTTAAACGTATCGTTTTTCTAAAAGCATTTATTATTTGATTCTTGTATACTGTAATCATGCCCATTTGACATACAGTCCTATTGTCTTTGAATAGCATTAATGAAGATTGGTGATGTTTGAAGCGCTCTGTATTAAAACATTTGTCATTAAAAACAATATTAAATAAAATAGACTTCAACAGATGCATTGCTGTTGTTAAGGACTAAGTTGGAACGCCTCGTGTATGCATATTCTATTAAAAGACAAAATGTAGCTCAAAGATATTATAGTGCCTGTGATAAAATTACAAAGCTGTCCAAGAGGTGGTTTTCGCACGCACTGGCATGCATCACGGTCCAACTTAGTCGTAAGCAGAATATAAATTCAGACTTTTTTAAGGATGATCTTAATGTCTATTGCAGTGATCTATAGACTAGGCAGACAGTATCCACTAAAAGCACAACCCACACTGGAGCAGCCTGGCAGACTATGCCCCAGTATCTATGAAACCATATAGAATTTCATGGACCATTAATACTTTGATGAAAATTACATAGTCAAAAGCAGATTTAAAAAAGTGTTAACATTCAGTTACTTCCTATGTTCCGACAGAGAAACAACTACCCACAGGCGAAGAACCAAATAGACTCCTACTAATACTGTTTCATTTGACTCAATGTTTACTTGAGGACTGTGTTGATTTGACAAAACATTAAAAAAATAGTAATTGGAAACTTATTAACGAACAATGTTATTTTTTTATACAGACTTCTGTCGATTCCTAACACATGAACTATGAACTACACATATGAATGTATATGCGTATGTATTTATTATAGTGAATGATTTTTACAACAATATTTATAATATATTATTCCTATCAATATACGTAAAACGACACTTATTTCATTCAAATTAATTAAAATAATTTAAATAACAAGACATTAATTAAGGATAATAAAATGTTTCAATGATGTGTGACCGAATGTTATATGACATTAGGAGTCTATTCGGTTCGTCGTCTATGCTACATATATACTTCTTCACTCAAATTACAAATCCATATCCTTCTACTATATTCAAATATATATCTGTCCTGCTCACACTTTTTATTACGAATACAAATGAAAATAAAACCATGTATTTTTATTTAGAATTTGGCACAAAAATTGATCGACTAAAAAAAATTAAAGATATAATTGAAAAAAAAAAAAAATTTCATGATATAGAACTAGCAAAGGAGCACGCAGTCCACCTGATGGTAAGTTACTGCCGTGTAGCCACCGATAGTGGCCCGAGTCCTATAAAACTGACAAGAATCTTATCTGAAGCCAATCAAACAATGCAACTTCTGATCAAATCTGATCTGATCGGATCGTCACACAATTTAGTCCAGCAGTGGAATATTGATTTAAACTAAACATACTACGATAATAAATTCTATAATACTATTAAAAAAAATTAAAAGTGCGAGCGAAACAGAAATATATCGGCAACACGCTTACGTTCGCACCAATCGTATTAAAATATTTCAGTTCTATACAGTAAGGATTATTAGTTAGTTATAGACACAGATCGAAACATCTACTTTTGTTACATAATACGTATTATGTAATTATATTATGATTTTTTTTTATAAATACATCGGCGTATTAGATATTATTACTAGTGACCAACCGAAAGTGAACTTTCAGCCGAAACCGAAAACGAACCAACGGGTTTTGACCAAACCGAACCGGCCGGCTGAAACCGAAACTTCTTAAGACTCATGACAAGGTTCAGCCGAAACCGAATGTTTTTTGGCCGAAAACTTCGATCGGCCACTAATTATTATAATTAAATTACTTGGTTATATTCTCAGATCATAAAAAACATGACAAATGATTAGATAAACAATTTAAAATATGATACTTTTCACATTCACATTAAATAATATAGACCCGGAATGCGGATCCCAGAGTAAATATTACAAGAGCGCGCCTTACCCATCGTAGGATCAATGCAAACGTGAGAACGACGTCGCTCCAACGTACTAAGACACAACATGGACACTTATACATGAGAAGCAACGGCTTTCAGACATCCGCGGCAACCACCGTACCTGTTTTCATGTCGACACGTGTGTGGAAGCCTATACATCCTATTAGCGACACGTAGGCAGCTCCCACACAGCCCCACTCTGTATATAATCACTGCTTCAACAGAGGTATCATCAAAATGACATTTTTAAGACGGTAGTATGGCTAACATATTTAGAATTATTTTTACGATCTGAGTATACAACATTGTTATATCTAGTTTACTCGACAAATTCTCGAACGTGCCGTAGGGGGAGAAGGGAAGATTCGGGGTCGCCTACGTTCTCCCCGAATCGAACCATAAATTCCCTACATCCAGCAACCATAGACGAAGAAACCAAATAAACTCTAAATGGAAGACAACTTTTCAAACAAATAATTTATATCAGATATTAATTAAAAAACTAAGTTCCCTTACGCGAAGAACTTTGAAAAATAGTTTGACTACAGTATAAGGAAGGTCGGCGTACGATGCTTCTAGACGCATCGGCTTAATCTATGAATAGTCTGTCAAGCAATATCGTAGATATACATTAAAACAATTAAATAATGATTCCTCTTTGAACGATATTAAAAAAAACTACGCCTGGAATAACGGTCAAGTTTAGTGGACATTATTTTGTATTAGTTATCTATTTGATTACTTAGTCTGTGGCACCAATATCAACAGTAAAGTCCGAGAGCCTTCCGCGTAAACCTTGCTCGTCTGTTTGTTGAAGCTTATTCTAAACGGGACTTTATATATCGGAAAGACTAGACACTTCGACATTCGACGTTCGACGATTGTTGACTGTTTGAAATAATTTTATGTATGTGTACGGGAGGAACCCATAACTCGTAGGTAGGTAATGAATGTGCCACTAATGAGTGTGTGATGTGCTATCCTCTATACGGTCCCTAATACACTACAAATAAAGATTGTAATGAAAACTGACGGCTTGTGTTGCGTGCGATTTGCTCACAGTAGGGATGGCGATTTGACATCGATTGATCGAAGAATCGATATTTGGGACCAAAAATATCGTATTTTCATGGACACTAAGCAATTATAGTGTGTACTGTTTTTCGTGGACCAATTCATGGGCGGCTTAAGTAAACTGTTTTTTACGCATCGTCTCAAAACACAATAAAATTATTTTTAGACAAGAATCCTCTAGTTCCCGATATTTTAATGAATCGATTAGTCGCACTTCGATTCGAATCGATTTCAAAATCGCTATTATTCGAAGTCACCATCCCTAGCTCAGCCGAATGAAAGTCATGCCGTCATTTTTTATTGCAATGTTTATTGCATCAAGTAATACATTTACGCCTACGTAAGAAATAGGACAGTTTCTTTGCTCCTAATAGATAAAAAGAATTTGACGGATATATTTTTCAAAGTCTAAATCTAAAGTCGAAGTCCAAATATAGTATAATTAGAACTCGCGCCGAACCAAGTATAATAATAATAGTTTAAAACAACATACACAGTACACTCTTGGGGTCATCTTTTAAACCCTCCCTCCCCCTCCCAACCCCTTTGTGACGTCACGTATTTGGATATTCCACAGATACAATAACATATGTTGATTTGTTATATTGATCTGATAAGAAACGGATGTAAGGTCCACTAAAAAAAATCCCAAAAATAAAATGTTTTTATAGCTGTTAAATGTGTTTGTTTGTGTGTTGCTTAGCAACACGCACATGGGATGCAAGTAAATAAAAATTCAAGACCCATGTATTATATTTAACTAAAAATACATGATATTATAATTTAATACGATAAAAAACAATTAGAACACAAAATACATATGATAAATTTTTTAATACAATTTGCATAATTTCATTTCGCAAAACGGCACACTTGACGTCCGCTATGTTGCTCGGTCAAATCCCAATTGAATCGGAATTGAAGCTCATTTTTAGTTCTGTTGCTAATATAACTCGGACAACAAATCTCATGTCCATTTGCCATCAGGTCATTGTTGTTTTACTAATATTTTTCAATTTAACGTATTACAGTATCCCTACATCCCCTTTCAGTGACGTCACTTTTAAAGATACACAGATAACCCCACTCATACGTTCGAACGATATATATAGCTATCACTGTCACCCCTTGAGATTCGAGTATACCCGTCCCTTTCGCACTTGGCTGAAGATTCATTCATTGAAAATAATTCAGACCTTCCGTAGAAATATTTTAATCTGAGAGTTAATTTTTGTGAAATATAAAAGTTGTATTAAAAATAATTAGTTTCATAGACAATAGAGGAAAATAAGATAAATGGTTTTAATAAAAAATGTAATCTCAAATAACGCCTTTTTATTATTATTCTCGCTCACACATTGTGGAGGACGAAAGAGAATTAAATAAAAATGTCATTTTCGATTACAATTTTTAGTGAAACAAATGATATCAGTGTTTACACTGAGAATCAATGAAGCTATTTTGATGTAAGTTTGTACAATTAAATTGTATTATTTTGGACAACATTCTCACTATCTATTGTGAAAATTAAATCCAATATCCAAACTTTAATAAATCGACAACAAACTATAGGAAAATGTAACGTTTTTATTGTTAATGAAATGTTGCTGTAATCGATACTAAAAATCGATTAAATAATACAAAAATATAAACCACAAGATATATACGAAACAATAAGAAATACTAATCTCATTCTCCCAAAGAGTGCAAATCTCCAAAAATTAACTCTCAAATCAATTTCAAGGAAAAAATTAACTACGCACAGATAATATAATCAAAAGAGCATTCACGCTGTCTCCCTCGCACACACCGTCCGTCCCACTCGCACAACCTCATCGTTTTAAATTTCTCAATAATTACATATAACTAAATAGCTCACGTTGTGTGCTGTCTGTATGATATATACTGAATATTATCTTGGAGGAAGACATTATCCTTTTCATATGTGGGCAAAGTTGACCAGCAGTGGAAAGAAAATTAGATACAACTAATGCACATCATTCTATTGCCAATTATGTTCGAAGGTTTCTTACTAAGAATTACTGTGTATAATACACTCATTATAATATATTTAAAAAATATTAATATATAGGCTTTTGGAATGTTTTTCACCATAAAAAGGTAATGTATATATGTCCTCATTTTACATAAGGATCGTTTTACACCTGATTGAATGACATTTTCCTAAATAAATTGATATGTGCCGAGTAAACGATACTGTTTTAAATCTTATACGGAGTTATTCTCGACTGCTGATGAAGTGACACTTCCTCAGGCATACTAAAATTTTTTTAGTGGAATATTTACGGATTCGAGCCACGGACATACTAATGTTATTAGTATATCCTTATCTGTGAGTATAAATATGATATTTTTAGGAAGTGTCTTTTGTAATATCGATGTAACTACTCTTTACTAAATGATAATGAAAATATATAGATACGATGTTCAGAACAATAAAAGAATGATTAAGATTTCCGTCATGTTACTCGGGCTAATCGGAAATGGCTGGACCGGTTTTCACGAGATTTTCACTAGCAGATAGCTGATGTTATAAGCGAGTAACATAGCTAAATTTATTTTAGAAATTTTAGGCTTCCACGTAAAAATTAATACCTATTAGATCTGCGGGAGCCCCATTTCATTTGAACTGTTGAAGGTATATTTCGATTACGTCATGTTACATCAATTAAATGATTGTGAAACCACGGGGCTCTGCTAGTAAATAAATAAATATATATATATAATATGACAGACAGCACAAAACCAGCGTGTATAGTGTATAGTCTAAGCGGCCGGCGTTGCTCGCCTCACCAGAATAATACTATAGTATTGAGATAATTCACAATCCTCTTAATGTAAATGCCACTCGATTTAAACATGATTAAATATATGAAAACCCATATTATTGCGTATATCGACACCCGCATCGGACAAGGCAGTATCTTGCGTGTGTGGTGACTTTCCGCAAGTCGTCAAGAGATGGTAGTATTGCATTCTGAATCACGCTATCGAAGTTTTCTCAACATCTCTCATATATATACTTGTTTTAAACTAAGACTGTCGGAGCACGGCCGCTGTCCGAGCACGATCACCTCGCTCACAGGGAGATCTTCCTTTGCTAAAGTGTGCAATTTGAGTTATTACCGTAAAGTTTATGGAAAATGCTTCACAACAGTGTTATCGCCGTGTCTCTAGCAATACTAGTTCCTAAGACAGTCAGTCGTAAAGGGCACTGTTATGTTGACTTCCAAAGAAACAGTGGTATTTGAAAACAGTATATTAGATTATTCTGAAAATTTGTTGAATTAATGTTACAATCTTGTTCGATGTAGGTGTCAATCAATATGTTGTTAGAAATATGTAGTGGAAATAATATATTACAAGGGAAGTTTTAATATAGTTTTAAGTTACATATACCCAGTTTATACTCCACTTTGGCCTAAGTGAACATGGGGTGTTCAGACTTAGTTAGGGCACTAAAACGAATGGTAAATGCTATGGGTCCACATAACATTGGTTGGTTGTGGGTGACCATGGACAAACAAACACCAAGACCCAGAACAGAAATCTAAATTCATCATTTAGATGTCTGGCTGGCCGGAGATCGAACGCGGAATCCTCAGTGAGTCAGTATAGTAACCACTCCGCCTCGCGGGTCGTAGATATACCAAACTTTCCCTGCAGTTGAGCATGTTTTAAAATTAACAAACAAGTTATTACGGGAATAAATTGTACTTTTAAATATCTTGAAATTATATTTCAATCACCATTCAAATACAAATAGAGAGCATTTAAATTTCAATAATATATATAAAAAAGATGAGTTTCACATTAGGGTTCTGTTAAGCGTGCTGTGGACATACAAACACCCAGAACGAAAACTAAATTCATATTTAGTTGTCTATCTGAACCCAGAACCCTCTGCGTTTAAGACCGGTAAGGTGACCGCTCCACCATATAGCTATTGTAAAATATACTAATATTATAATGCAGAAGAGATTGGTTTGTCCAATCTCTGGAAGTATTTGTCAGATTTGAGAAAAATGGAATATGATAGGTCGTTCACTGAAGAGAGTTTTAAGCTGCACTTTATAATAATATAAAAATTAACTATTATTTCCAGGAATGAAGATCTCGCTTGACCCCTCTGCAATATGGGGGCTCATACATAATGGAAGTCTATGATAATGGTAATTAATTCATGAAAACATATACTGTAACTTAGGTATTTTACGAAACACTAAGCGCGGTACCGTAGGGCACAGCTAGTAAGTGTCTAACACACTGTGTTATCGAGTGGCATCACACCAGGCATCACATCACAGTCAATATTAAACCGGCTGTTGTTTCACCGACAACTGCAACAGACGTACTTTACTACATTTATATATAGATATGCTTATATATGCTTATGTATGTTTTGGTACACTCGATTACAGATTAATGGGTAGCACGCTAACAATGCGATATCCCCCTCCCCTCCAAAAACATAATAAGTGGTGGGGAGTTATAAATTATTCAGAAAATTGTTGGGTTTTTTTATCTTGATTTGATCCATTGAAATGTAATTTGATTAAAAAATTTCATTTCATTAAATCCAATTATTTTTTATTTTTCTTTTTTAACCCCAACCTAATTAATATTCTAAGAAATACTTAACATTTTTCAATGATTTTTCCTAACAAGAGTATTATTTAATTTCAATTTTTTTTTGTAACAAAACCCAAACGCCTGACATTTTTGAAAATCATACAGTTGTATCTTCATATAGACTAGTGTTATATCGTAACTAAATTGCCTCAGAATCGCTTTAACTTCTCTGAAAAACTCATATCAGACCACATAAAAAAACTTGATTACTTCTTTAATAAAATAACAATTTTCATACATAATTCTTATTGCACTGTCGTTTAATAATCCAAATGCATATGGAATGCGCTTTAACACATTCACTGCGACAAAAATAAAACTTAATTTGGGACAACAGGCCGATGGCGGCCATCAACCAAAATGGGCCTGCCGTCACATATGGTACATACATATAATTTAAAAATAATGTTACCTACACTCACAGCCCCATAGTAGGCTTTCGTGTCGTGGCTGCCATGAACACACAAACACGACACAAAACACCCAGACCCAGAACAGAAACTTAAATTTACCATTTAGGTGTCTGGCGGAAACCGAGCCCAGAACCCTCGCTGTTACTGGTGAACAGATCACCGCTCCATGCGAGTCCTTACAATATTCCGTAGGGGTAGAAAAAGGCCTGATGCGATATTTCCCGCAAGTTGCAAACTACATTTTTCTTCGTCGTATTCCTAAAGACCAAAAAACATTGTATTGGAGAAATTATTTCCTAAAACATAAACACATTAGGCCTTTTGTAGGTGGAATGCAGTGAACGTGTTAAATCCAATTACAAAACAATAATATAAGATATATGTTAAAGTTTCAAGTAGCATTCCCCTCTTGTTGGAAGTACGAGTTACCTTAAACAATAATACTCTCTATTAGCGTGTAGTAAGGACGAGAATCGCTCGCTCGTTGTGTGTTGGCTGTCGTCGGTGCCCGGTTGCTACTCTCAAACGGATTTAACGCCACCTGGAATTAGAACATAATTACTTCAAGTGATTACTATTAGCGATAAACTTGTTCAAAAATATTGATATTTTGCTATTATAAAGCGGAGTATATGTTTAAAGCATATTTATATTTATCTACATGTAAATAGTTTACAATTGATAATTAGCTACTACATGGATAGTTCAAAGTTGTCATTTTGTTGTTATGTGAACAGTTCAGTCGTCAATTCATTATTATGTGAATAGTTCAGTCGTCAATTTGTTGTTATGTGAATAGTTCAGTCGTCAATTTGTTGTTATGTGAATAGTTTAGTCGTCAATTTGTTATTATGTGAATAGTTCAGTCGACAATTTATTATGTGAATAGTTCAGTCCTCAATTTGTTATTATGTGAATAGTTCAGTCGTCAATTCGTTACGTGAATAGTTCTAGTCGATTTGCTAATAGATATTAAGTTATCGTTTTTACTACATAACGTGACGTTTCCCTATATTTGTATCACGTGAATGATTAAGTCGTGTGCTACTAAATGGTGTCAAGATGGTGAATAGTGTGGAGTGGTGTGGTGTAGTGTGGTGCGCAGTGTGGGTGTACAATTAGGGGTGGTATGGCGTAGTGCGGCGTGTATGCCTGTGTGTCCGTGTGCGCGTGTACTCACAGCACTTGGTGCGGCTGTATGGCGGCGAGGTGCGCGGGCGAGGGCGGCACGCCGGGCGGCGCGGGCGGCAGCAGCGTCTGCGCGAGGCCCTCGAAGCGACCGGACGCCTCGAAGCCGTTCTGCAGTGTACGGGGAATGATCAGCTACTTGTAGGCTATTGCCTTACGATAAGGAATGGACAAGACCAGATTTGCATGGTAAATTGGTATGCAATAACCGACATGGGGAAGGATTCTATCATTGACTAGCTGCTCTTAACGACCGGACAATGCTGATATTAACCTGATATTTTACAATATTATTTCTCTAATACGGACCCTACAATTTAATGGACGATTTCATGCTTCCTCCATCTTTCCTCGCTCCTCAATAGAAAAACATAAGCCAAGACCAAGAAGACCAAGCATGCAGACCCAAAATAAATATCTAAATTCCTCATTTCGATGCCTGTCTAGCAAAAATTCGAATCTGGACTCCTTTTATTGCCAAATTGGTACGGTAATCATTACGCCACTGATCGCCCTCAATACTAGTACCGACATCAGTTATTAACAACATCTATTCCTCTTTTGGTCACCGGTCTCCTCTCGGAGTGAGGGGCCTGAGACCATAGTCCAACCCGCCGGCCATGTGCGAGTTGGTAGACTTCACACACCTTCGAGAGATTTCTTTAAATGAAAAAAACTCAGGTATGTAGCAAATATCAGTATTAAACTAAATATTCATAAGTTCCAAATGCGTGGATACTTAAAACCAGAAGTATATTACTACAACATCATTAATTACCCTCTACAATAATTTAACTATCTCACCGGAATCATGATGGTGGGGCGCAGGGGTTGTATGGAGGGCTGCACGGCAGTGGGGTAGTACGGGTAGTACTGCACCGGGTAGCCGATGTAGCCGGGGTAGCCGGCAGCGGCCGCCGCGTACATGGCCGCAGCGGGGCTGTACATTTGCTGCAGAATAAAAATATAATTTAAAAAAAAATCCTTTGCGTGTAGACTCTGACGGCATTAGTATTTAAATGACCAAGCTGTCCATTCGATGAAAGTGGCCTCTGCCGTCTGTGGGCACGCATAATCAACTCATGAGATTATAACATAACATTAAAGTCCTACCTGAAATTAGCTTTTAGGGAGCCCTTATGGGTAGCAACACATCTGTGGACGACCTATCCTATCTGGGGTAGATTACAGGCTTCTTTGGGTGGTATTTGCCACTTACCATCAGGAGGACCGCATGCTCGTTTGCTACAAAAATAGTAAATCACGTACCGGCAGTTGCTGCGACAATGCCGGTATAGCCTGGTGGTGTTGGAGCTGGTCATACGGCGGTGGCGCGTACACACCGCCCGCGCCGGCTCCCGCGCCGCCGAACGCCACCGCGCCGTATGGGGAACCACCTGCCACTATACGAAAAGTATGGAGGAATTTTAAGATCGGCAGAGAGACTCCTATATCATTATCAATGTACACAGGTCTTGCCTTGGGACCTAAAAATTCTAAGTATTAAAAGAATTATGATCTCTATATTGAAATTCGTCAACCCCACTATTAAGTGGAGTCCCGAAACGGTACTAGGGGTTGTATCGTCAAGTCTGTGGCCTCAATGTGGTCGAATAGTGGCAAACAATGCCAACGTATGACCAAGTGGCACTTAATCGCAGCTTTATTATTAATATAGAATCAACGTTGGTCATCAAGTCCGGTTTTCGTTATTGCACTCAAAAACGTCCAAGCTCAAAGTGCTACAATTGTAGATAATTTAATATTTACCCTAGAAATAAAACAAACTTCGCAGAGAAATTATATGAAAATCGAATAAAAATGATAATCTTAATACAATGCGTTGTTACCACTTACCTCCATACTGCGGCGCGGCCTGGTGAGGCGGGGCGGGCAGGAAGGGCCCCTGCGGCGGTTGGGGTTGGGGGTACGCTCCGAGCGGGGGGGTCACTGCAACAACTCGACACGTTACGCTACGCACGGCGGACGACACCGCCCGACCCCCCACCGACATTGCAACCTCCGTGGGGGTAGTTGGACAACGAACTTTCAACATTATAGAGGAGAAACATCTGCCGATGAATTGACAATATTCTATTATAGCATAAAATTTGCTACAACTCAATATTACGAAGTAATTGAAAATTAAAAAAATTGTAGATGTCGCTAGTGTCCTCTATAATTATAGAAATCGTTGTGTTAAACATGGCAACACAGGTCACGCTACCGAAACAGTGCACGCCATAGTGGATTTTAAGTTGTTTGAAATAAATACGCTAATGGCATATCCGGATAGCGGGATCATGTGCGCGAAACGACATAAGTGCTACCTTCGGCTGAATAATAACGTTTTTTTAATTGCTCTAATGCGTAATATATGTTTATAACTATACGCTACGAACATTAAAAAAGCCTCTTGATAACAATAAAGAAATATATTCAGTTCTACGTCACTATTATTCAGCCTTTAAACTACCCTCAAGAAAGTTTTATTTTTATACCGGAATTAAAATTTATGTCAATTATAATACGCTAATTCGATCACTATAATGTCGGTGGGATGAGAAGTCGGGCAACCTCGCGCTAAAGCGCGCCGCAACCCAAGCCCGAGCATTCACGCGTGACGTGTGACCACCCTAAAAATATTGCCATTACCAAAAATAAAAATTCTAATCCATTATTTATTTATCGACAAATTCGTCATAATGTAATTTTTCAGCGTGGTCCCAGCACAGACTCTCAAGCTCAACGTCTGTGCCGCGTCACTCACGTCATTGTTAACGACAAGCGATGCCCATACAACGCGTTACAGACGCCATCGATCAGGGCCCCACCACAGACTGGCGGGGCCCTCCAATCAACCGCACTTTGGTTCAATCGGCAACTGAACCAAAATTCGGTACACAAATTTGGTAGGTTAATGCCTTCAACACCACTAAGTGCTGACGCCTACCAAACGTTATTTACAATGCATTCCTCGGTCACACAGACTGCTCGACCGGTCGGGTGGGGGAGGTGGCCACCCACACAATCGGCGAATTAGTCTCAAGCAATGTGCAGTGCAGCCAGTGTGACCATCTTATGTATAGAACATCTTAAGTAACAAAAACAATCATCACACGATAATAAACCTTTTAATAAAAGACATTTGGTTATTATTTATAACATAGCTAAGGTGAATCAGTTCTGCGAGTACAGGCACGTCATCTTTACGTTATACGAAGCATTAGTTGTATATTTAACAGTTTTAATAGTGTGTGTACTCGAAAAACAATGTAACAGGAATACGTGTGAACTCGAAATTATTCTTTGTTACGCAAATAAAGCATGGAAAATCTCTTGAAACGATATGCCAAGGCAACTTTGTAAACAGAAACTGTACAAGTGATTGTTATAACACAAAAGACACCAGCGTCGATGAATAATGGTTGAAACAAAAAACAGGTTAAATTCGAGTCGGATTTGTAAGCACACAAATAAAATAAAAACAAAAACAGTGACATAGAATAATCGTTCAAGGTTTCAAAATATTTTTCCTCAAATATAATGACATCGTTGGCCTTCAACTATCTTCTTATTTAAGAAAATAATGAGTTTACACGTACACCAACTAACTCGGACATCGAAGTGCTAACGCACTCGCACGGCTAAGTAAAGAGCGAGAGAGAACTATTCGCTGTCCGAGCTATTCAAAAAATTTCAGTTACAAAACATGGCCGCCACAAGATGGCGCCCACAAAAAAAACGTGAACACATGTAGTGAACATTCCTTGAAAAGAACAATATCTTTAAAACTATTCAAATAAACTAGCTATGAACACTGTACCAAGATTTATTGTATCTCAACATCGACTGCGATAATTACTTTTTTCAATTACATCTCTTCAAATTTTGCTGTTCAAAAAAGCGTTGCAAAAAAGCGTCTTAGTTCTGAAAAAATCTATGATATGAGTGCGTTGAAGGACACAGAAACATGCAAGTATGAAAGTAACAAAACAAAACTACCATCTAGTTATAAAAAAATATTCTACCAACAGATACCATGCAAAGACAGATAGGTTTGTGAAAGTCTACAATAAGATGCAGAAAAAAACATATACCAAATTAAAGTTCAAGCAAAAAGAAAGACTACAGCTAGCATAGGTTTAATAGTCAGCTGCCATGTAAACAGCAAAATTATTATCGAAAAAAATTTGTTATGTCCACAAAAATCCTGGTAGCAACCCTTCTCCAAATTATATTTATGTCTAGGTCTCCAACTAAACAACGCCACACCTTAATTGGCAATTAATTCATTTAATGTTTCGTTCAAGCTCATTATAATTATCTTGAAATGGAACAAGCAATGGATCTGTTGTTATTAGGCAATAACATCAACTCCATAAATTTTTAAAAATAATTTATATCAAAACATCCACCAAAAACTGCATCCCTGTAAGAAAATATTATGACTACCCTCGAATAATAAAAACCGTAGAGTGGTACCTAGAATTATTATGGTGTTAAAATTACTGTGGCGATTAGTACCTAAATAAAATAATCATTATGACCTGCGACTGGCATACTTCCCTGTCCTTCATTAAGCTTATTGCATGCACCATTGAGTATGCCTTGAAATTAAAGCCATAGACAATGCTACGAATGAAGATTTTTCTATATATATTTTTTTTTATTGAATTTTCTTTTTTGACATCTTCATTCGTCCCTATGTACTATATCACACACGCACTAACTCATCAATCCTGTTAACATTGTAATTTAACCGATTATGACCCTCACCCAATCAATTCAATAACTGTAACCTGTCACAAATCCAAATATTTGTTATGTTACTTTGTGACAACACAAATTTTTTATACTTATTATAAAACAATTCCATTTCTAAACGTACCAGGAGAAAAGTGTTCAAAAATCGTGCAAAATGTATGAGAAATGTGTACATATTGATTTGAAAGGGAATTTGTGGTCGTGTAGTGAACTGTATATAAACTGCTTTAGATACAATTCAAAATGTTAATATTAATCTTATGTGTAATTTAACATACAAATATTAAATTGGTATAAAGTACGCACTGAAGACATATGAAAATATTTATCATTACTTTGTACCAATTCACCATCACCTTACTTAAGAGTCTCCAAAAAAAGGTAATTAATTACTTTTAAAAACTGGTCTATTTCCATTCTACACTACACTTTTTGTGGAGATTTGAAAACAAATCAAATGTATTTATTTAAGATTACTCAACTCAGTATCCAAATTTGATTTGTCTTGATAATTAATGTTAGTGAAACACTCAAATCTTAACACTATAATTAGTAATGATGTGACTTTTATAATTAGCGCATTACACATTTAAAATCACATCTTGCACAGAATCTAAAAATTTTACAATTTTAAGATTCCTTAGGGGCTATGAAATTTTTCCATGATTGACAAAAAAATGTAAATACTTCAATTGTTTTAATTTTTTTGATAAATAATTTCATGGCCCCAAAACATTTAACCTATAAAGTTAGCATATGGGACTAAAATCGTCAAAGACCCCTATTACAACAATAATCCACTAATAGGGGATCTTGAAACATAGAGGCAGTGTTGTCAAACTTAAAAAAAAGAAAATAAAAACATAAAACTTTGCCTCAATGTACAAAGAAGTGCACACAACTGGCATCACAGTAACGACAAACCCTTTAAAGTTATTACGAAAAGTTACTTTTAAAAGGCCATCATTATTTCAAATTAGTAGAAAAAATAAAAAAAAAAACAATTAAAAAAATAAGCTGTGAACTAAATGTTGAAAGGAAGAATGGGGGGATTGAACGAATATGAACTAACTGGGAGATCTGTCATTTCAACAATTAACCATTCATTCATTCAACAAAGGACAGAACTCCCAACTTAAAACAACTTATTTTTTTATGTTAAGTGTTAACTATTTGTGCAATGAGTGGTTATGTTTATTCACACGCATTCTAGTCCGAAAGGTCTTTGTTTAAACTATACAAATAATCTCAAGCGAAAAACATCTACTATACAGCCAACCACTTAGCTTCATGTCCATACGAGACCTCCCAGAATAGACAACTCTATTCTTTTGTAAAAATCTGTTATATCAAACATAAGCACACATTGAACTTTTAAAAAAACATAATGACGATTCAATTGCTATCTTCTTTTATTATTTGTGAACAATTATATTTTTAAAATAAAATTGATGTTTGTAATTATTATTTATTGAACAGGACATGCACAATTATATTTGTGTTTAAAATATTGCTTTAATGATTATTTTAGTTTGAAATCCCAATGTGTTTGATCTTCAATGATAAGATAATTTTCTAATATAACTGTTTTTTTTATCAAATATTTATTTTTTACATTAACTTTATTTACCTTGACATAAAAGTTGAACCAAAAGTTTGCATTAAATTCGAAAAAGATCTCATGTACCCACATTAAAGAACGAGTCAGGAGTTGTTTTAAAACCAGTTCTCTTTCAAAAGTTTTACAAGTGTGGCTTTAAGACCTTCATGTGTCCTTGCAATCTTTTTATTTTATCTGAGATGGGCAGTAGCATCTTATGTCAGGACATAAAAAGTCCAACAAAAACTTTCATAAAATTACACATATCACTTTAACTTAAAACTAGTTACGAATTTTAGGTCTTTTTCATTTAATAAACTTTGATTACATATTTTTTTTAATATATGGACATAGCAGTTAAGCCTACAGTCCACCTGATTGTAACTGTCACTTATAGAAATCTGTAATCAACCCCTGATAGACGTCCTAGTTGAGGTCGACGACATAAGTTTCGCAATCCCTAACGACAAAGCTGGAATGTCTTAGATAAATATGTGTCCCTCAACGTACCCCTCAAACCAGAACACAGCTGCAGTTAACACTGATATTCTTAAGCAGACATTAAGTATTGGACTGGTGCCTCCAAAATATTACCACAATGGGTTCTATCGACTTAATTAAGAACAAGTGTTGTATAGCAATCGAATCATCATTACTTGTTACATTCGTAAGTAACACATACGATCGTCCACACGCCGATACGCACATATCATATATTGGTCTCTCTTTAACTATGTTTCCAAAAAAGAAAAAAATAAAGAAAGAAAAATTCTATATGTGTCATTACATGATAGTGACTAGTCGACTGCCGCACGAGGTCTGCGACTGGATGCCTGCGGCTCCTGCAGAGAGGAGGGGGTGGCTGGGAGAGGGCGGGGTGTGGGAACGTTTCATTATATCATCGTATCACCAAACGGAGATAGGCTGTAGGCCGTACTGACTATAGCCTGATGCACCGTTCAAAAAACTCTGTATCTTAAAATAATTACTCGGATCTCTTAAATCTAATTCGGAGGCAAATTTCCAAACTCTTGTTAACTAGAAAGCATAATGAGTCGGATAACTTGACATTTGTAACGTCACAAGGTTGCATGTTAATGCTGCTTAGTATTCTGACTGAGCTCTGTATAAACAGATGAGAGTCATTTGCATATGATTATCTGCTTGAATTTTAAGTTTATTTAAATATGCAAAAGAATTGTTTATTTGTTTATATCTTTCTATTGTTATATTGACAGCGAAGTTTGTTAGATTAGTAAACTCATTTTGTCATTGTCAACCCATTACTGTTCCACAGCTGGGTATAAGTCTCCCGCCCGAGTCACCATTGTCCATCACTCTGACCAAGTACCAACTCACATACTCCAAAAACCTTTCATAACTTAAGGACCTGTCAGTCACCTAAGTTTCATTACGATGGTTTCTTTCATCATTTGGGAGATTGACAAATAATTTGTAATATGCACTAAACTTCAGATATATAGCCAAAATTCCAAATGTAGACCGATTTTAAGGCTGACTTTCAAACGATTGTATTATTGCTGCTACACCTATTGTTAAACACCCTTATAATTTTCCCATTGGGATTTAGTAAATAATTAGGTAGATCACAAGTCTCGGTATTGGCTTATCGTGAAGTATATCAGGTTTGATACTGGGGTAGGCAGCCTTTGTCTATAACTGCAGTTGTCTTTGATTTCTACAATACTCAAATTACAGAGAATCCCAAAATAAGACAATCTCTAAACATTATTGCAGGTTTAATATGAACCTTAAATTTTATTTATGGATTTTTTAACATAATGCATTTCGGTTCTAGGTTTTTTTTTGTAAAATATTAGTCTCCGCTGTCTTTACATTTCATTTGAAAATACCCACTCTTAAGCCACAGATGCAAGCCAGATTGATCAGCCTTAGTAAGAAATGAGTCAGCAAAATATATTCTCATTATATCTTTTACACATTTCTTTCTCATTTTATTATAGTTATTACCTTTTGATTTCTTCAAACAACGTGCTTTGCATAATAATATAATGCGAATTAGCTAAACAATTAGTAGTCATGAGCAAAAAGTAACAACTCCTATGTACCTACTTGTGATAAATATAACGCCTGCTATAAAATACTAAGAATCCTTTTGTCAAATGGTTTTATGACCTAGGATCATGAATTGGGATGATGAATAATCCTATATTTAGAACATCCCAGCCCCGGCCGAGATCCCGCCTCACAATACAACCGTCAACCATCTTGGATCTCGTCGAGTTATTGATCGATCCCTCAAAAACCCAAAACTAACATTTATACATCGAAAATTCCGGCGTAGTTTGCATTATTAAGCGTATTACGCAATATTATTTGTAAAAATGCTTTTACATTTGCAAAAACTTGCAAACGAATACCCAATGACGTTACATATGCCAGCCTTAGAACTTATAGAAAGAACAAAGAAAATAGTAAATCAAAATGCATAAATACCTTTCTTATCGGCCATTATATTAACTAAAATGTATTTGCTAATATAGATTTAACACTACAACAGGTTCGTTGCAAGATAATGGAATTTCGCGATAATTTATAAACGCAGTCGCAAAAGCTGAAGCTTCGATCGATCACTCGCAACGACAGTAGTGATGTGCTACAAACGCTAATGACGAACGTTTTTAGATGTGGACAAATGAAAAACCGGTAACTTCGTATTTAATTTCAAATAATAAAAAGTAGATAATCGTTGATATTGTTTATAATAATATATATTGTTGTTTATAACAATAAATAGCATTTTAAAGTTTTGAGCACTGTAAAATTGTGCATGTAACAAATGTTGTATTAAGTTTATCACTAAATGCGCTTCTATCGATGCTTTTTAATGGGCAGAACGAACATATATGTATAGATGGCAAATGTATTTTTTTTTGTTGCAATTATACTTATTTTATCCTGTAATGCAATTCAGACGAGAATTTTTTTCTAAAGGTGACAAGAATTGCGCGCCAAAAAACAAACTGTATATTGTGGTCAGTGTTAGTCTCCAATGAGATCGTTTGCGTAAATCAGTTTAAATATGTAGGTGTAATAATTTATGTACTTAACAATATTTGAAATACCATAAACAAGAGGGCCATATTTTAAAAGTATTATTAATTACGTATTTTTATTCGATGTGTTGTGAATTGTTGCCCCCAACAGGGTGGCTCTACACAATATTGGATTAAGCTATACATTATTTCTATTCTAAAAGCTAGGTTTGAATTAAACTGCCTTTTGCCATATAATGATATTCGTATAGCATGTAAAAAGTATGTTTTGTGAATTTTACACAATTGAATATTGTTTTATGACAGGAACATCATCTACGCATTACATTCATAAATACTATGCTATTTTTTTTAAATTGGCATACTTGGTGTCTCCGATTCTTTATTACTAAATTATTTTTGCAGAAAGGCGCATTCTAATCGATTGAGGCATTTGATTGAGTCGATCCTTATCATCGAGTTCGTCCATCTACATGCAGTGCCTCTGTTCGATCATTTAGGAACTAAAATTTGTTACACTAATGCTTTTAGTTAAATTGATCGAGTGCTCGATTGAAAACTCTTGTTTCTTATACAATTGTATTAGACTCTTATAAGGATGTATAAGCTAAAAACTTAGCAGACAAACATCGAATCAAAATTATTTCGGGTTTCGATATTTTTATTAAACTGAATTAATCGTTTAGTCACATTTGATTTGGGTATATTATAATCTGTAGCAACAATTTGTACATGTACAAGCGGCATATAGGATAACAAATCTAAGAACGCTTTAATTTTAAGGAGTTACGATTTTGTCTGCAGTGGTTAGTTTTTAAATTAAAATACATTTTTGTATATATTTTGATTTATTTACAAAATCCGTATTAAATTACATATCATTAACTTATAACTAATAGTACTAATTTGAGGTCTGAATGTTACAAAAATATGTCCATTTGCCACCACACCTGTGAAAAATAACATGATTATATTTATTAATGGTTTTTAACATAAAAACTATCGATTGGATCAAAGACAAAGATTGTAAAGGATCTATCTTAGAAGCTTTTTCTACTTATAATAAATGACATGTTCATCATTAGAAAGCCGAATATTATATATTTTATTGCACTTGCTACTAAAATAGCAAAGTATGAAACCACATTCCAGCCATTATATGACCTTTTATGCCGAGTGCCAATGTCATAAAAACAACCCATTGTCTAAATATCATGTCTCTATCTTCAGCAGTTCAAGACTTGCGATGATGAATCAGTCAGTACACGAGTTAATAAATTTAATTAAAATACCTTTAGAATTAAAAAAAATTAACAACTGAGTTCGTTCAAGCTATTACATGTCATTAGTGTAAGTAGAAGCACAAATAAGTCTTAAAAGACTTATTTTGATGTCCCTCGGTGTACTCACTTGCAAGCAGCCAAGAACCTAGCATCGTAGGCGCGCTGCAACGGGTGCTTGGTGGGGTGCGCGGCGGGCAGCGCGCGCGCGCCGCAGCGGCCGCACTGCCGGAAGCGGCGCGGCTTGCGCCCGCCGCCCAGGTACATGTATCTATGCATACATAGCATTTTAGATATTACATGTATTCACGCTTAGCATTTTTAACAATAGTGGCAATGTGGGTTTGGAGAGAGCTTTGTTTAGAATAGCAACCACAAAAAATAAGTGATTAAAAACCGATACATTCGCTTCATGTAATACTGAAAACGAATGGGAAAAAGATATTGTACAATGGCAAACATGCCTAGATAAAAAGAGTAAAGTGCGGTCTCTTGTCAGATGGACCAACGATGAGAACAAGACAGGGAGTGAAGCAAGAATAGGAGCGATCAAAGTGGCAACTATTAAAGGAAGTCTACATTTAAAAATGGACCTCTAAAGTCTGATAGATGAACAATAGAACAATTAAAATTGAATAAAATCAATTTATAAAAACAATAAAAGCTTGCAGTAATATACACCAACTGTACTATTATCATACATTTATTATTTCCATACCTTATAGCATCCATAGCTCCTAAAGGAGTGAAATCACATTGTGCGTATGGCGGCGGCTCTGGTGAGTAACGAAGATATTCAGGCTCCACTCCATATTCAAACTACAACAACCACGAAACAGCAATATAATGTCAGAATAAGAAAAATAATATATTATTACAATACATAATTCTGCAGACATTTTTATTAATATTTAAGCTATTTGGAAAGCTTACGCTTTTTATGTCTCATCACTACTATTCAGACAAGAGGTGACAACAAATTAGGGACGCCCGATATTGACATCGAAGTCACATTGTTAACCGAACATCATAAACATAACATAAACTTAATCGATTATTATCGATTTGAAAACATCGATATTGGCAAAAAAAATGAATATTGTTTATAAAATCTGCCAAGTATCATTCTACATCCTAAAGGAATACACTGCATCTTTGTCAAATTAATACAGATGTTGTAAATTTTGTAGGTGTGTTTATGACTCCATTATTCATAAGTTTGAATTGGATTTCAAGGGTATGGTAAAGGCGACGTATTTGTCCAAGATATTCCAACTTAGTCCTCAGTGGTAGCAACGTATTTGTGCCCGACCTCATGTAGGACTGTATACTTATCTGAGATTAATTTCAGATTTGCATGGACCTCTTACCATCAGGTGAAGTGCATGCTTATTTGTTTCTTGTATATTATTAAAAAAAGTGTGTACTCACATATAGCGGCCAAGGTCTGCCGTGCGGTGCGGCGACGCAGCAGCGCGGCAGCAGCTCCCACACGCGGCTCGGCCACTGCGCCGTCAGCGACGCACACTCCTCTACACGAAACACATGAACAGAATTCGTTAATTACAAACATAAGACAATTTACTTAATGGCAAGACTTTTCATTAAATCATGTCTTCTAAGGGGGAGAGAGGGGTTTAGGAACTTTATCTGGAATATATGGAAATACGGGGGCAGGGAGGACTTACTTATTTTATTTTTCTTGCTTTACGTTAAAGTATTAAACTGCATTTACGGTTAGCATGTGGGCGGCTGAGCGCCCCCCCCGCCTCGCACTCACCCAGCAGGTCCGCCTTGAGCTGCGCGTTGTTGGCGAGGCGCGCCAGCGGGCGGCTGAGCGCCTCCCCGCCGCGGCCGCAGGCGCGCGCCGCCACCACCAGCTTGCGCAGCAACCCCACCGCGCGCGGGTCCGCCCACAGCTCGTACCTGCAAATTAATTATATATGCAATAATCATTCGTTCGTTTAGTTATTCGTTCACCCCACTTCATTCACTCATAAATACATTCAATAAAGGCATTTTCAACTCAGTCCTCGTGTGTCGCGCGACCCTAGCGCACCTGCAGCACTGCAGCGGCGTTGCTTTGAAAATCTATAACAATTAAACGGACTGCGTAGACACTACACACCTCGAATCGAACTTCTGTCAGCCATTCATTCGGTCACTTATACCATCTGTCTCATTCAATCGCTTATCACTCACTGTTTTATAACTCTATGTCATTTAACTGTCACTCATTCATTAATAACTCATCATTTATTTACCAACGCAGTCTCTCAATAAAATCATTCACATTTTCATCATTACTTATTGTCTCATCGCCTATTCAGCTAGTCATTCACTCTATCACCAACAGACCACATGAATTGTAGCTAGGTAAACTCAACTCACCCATGAGGTTGATGGTGTGTGTTGGGTAACGGCAGTGCAGCAAGCGCTGTGAGAGTTATATCTACAGCTCGCTCGAGTAGACGGCGCAGAGGTTGCAGTGCTTGAAGCGCTTGAAGTGTACCACCTTCCGTTGGTACGTCTGCTTTCGCCTCAAGAGCTAGGAGACTCTGAAAATGCAATCAGCAACCTATATTTTTTGTTGCTCTAATCACCGCCAATCGTTGTCGTAACAACTCAAAACCATAGTATGACAATCTCCCTTAGTGGTACGTTCATTATTTATTAAAGTCAATTATCCGTTAAAAAGTAAATAATCGATTCTAGTGTCATCTAGTGAATTATTTTGATGAGTTCGTAAATATATTTGTACCTCAGCGGTATAAAATAGCCAGTCCACTTATATGGACAATTTTTGGCATAATTAAACTAGCAGAAACCAACACTGTACAATGATAAACGCATTAAGTCCTATGATAAATATTTTTGGAAATTAAAGTCTTTTTAGCCTGTTCTATCAAAGCATATTCAAAGTTGAATGCCACGCATTTTTGTCAGTCCTGTAAAATTTGTCTTCAGGCGCTTAATGTCGTGTACCTCTGAGGTACATATACATAATACGAGTTCACCGCCAGGGTGGACACAGCGCCTCACCTTGTCGTGTTCGGGGTGCGTGAGGTCGTCGAGCGCGTCGGGCTTGTCGTCGGGGCGCAGCGCCGCGCCGCACGCCGCCCAGCCCGCCGCCGCCGCCTGCAGCGCCGCCAGCGCACCCGCCGCGCGGTACGTGCTCGCCGACACGCTACGCTCCGACATCAACATCAGTTACATCAACATCGACATCAATTGCGTAAACATCAACATCAAAATCGTTTGACAATTTGAATATATGAAAACGAATACAAACAAATTGAAGAGAAGGTTGAAGGATGCTGGAAAAATAATTACCAGCAGGGATATTTGTGTCATATGTAAAAAAAATACGATTTACATTACCAAAGTTAACATGAACATTATCTTCGTCTACATTATCATTCTGAACGGTTTCGCTGACAAAATAATCGTAATAATCAACACCAACATCAACATCATTTATTCATCATTTTTTTTATAACGATGGTAGAATCCTGTGTGGTTTAATTGCAGAGGCACCACCGCGACACCTACTACTACCTATTAACATATGTTAATGGCTGCTGTATCCTGACCTATTAATTAATACCACATCCTTAAAATCTAAGGTCTGAATTTCCAGATTTGTATATTTTATAAAGCCTTTGATCTTACATTTAATATCTGAAACATCACTAAAAATTCTGTCCAATTCTCATATCACAAATATTATAATTAAACATACTTTGTCTTTTGCGAGTTAATTGTTACTTAAGGCTACAGACTATTTGAAAGTGCATCTACATTTCAAGTATAGGAATCCCACAAGTGTCGTCTATAGTACCTATACTTTAAAGAATTGCCAAATGGTTAAAACGTCCACAGCTTACCTGCAGAGCGCTATTCGTATTTTGAGCCAATGGTGGAAGTAATACTGCTGGAATGTCTGCGGTTGACGTTGAAACGTTTCCGTGAATCTGGAATAATGAAAATAGGTAAAACATCTGCTATAAATCATAATTGATTTATCACAAAAATAGCAGTTTTAGTTTCAACCGGTCAATACAAACAGAACGCAACAGATATAGGAGATATCTTAAGATTTACTTTTTTTTCTCTTCTGAATGACGCCGTGTTTTTAGGGGTATAAGGTCATGGATGACATAATATTATATAGCGTTTATTTCAGATATCCTTTAGTTTCAACAGTGCTACAACTTGTGCATGTGTAAGTGTGTTGAGGGCGACATCAATTTACTCTTTTAATTAAGAAAATACTTTATCCTGCCTAATGTTATAAATCTTCTTGATTCCTTCGTCAACATCCGATCGTCATTAATTACACTTACCTCTCATACAGTGCCTCTACGATGTTTGGTTTGATAGTCATCAGTATATCGAGGTAGTCATATCCGGACACCATCGCGTACTCAAGCAGCAGCGTGGCGTGCTGCACCGACAAGGGGGTCGCTGGAATGAACATCATAATCAACATGAACATCAACATCAATATGAACATTGACAACAACATGTTGTGCACAGCCAACATTTGAAATGTGTTATATTTAAAAGTTGGTAGAACTAGCATGGTTAGGTAGAGGGGATATCACCACCAGACATATTCCTCGCTTGAAGTACTAAGCAAAACGTATGTCTCACGTATGTTCTCTGCCCAGGGCTGGGGCAGCTTGTACACGTGCAGCTGCGAGTGCGTGTCCACGGCCACCAGCAGCCCGCCGAACGTCGACATCTCCACGCACGAAACCGTCGCACACGAGCCGCCGCTCTGACGGACGGGGATTTAGAGTTTATTGCTTAATCCACGCAAGGGGATGTGCTTAGTATTGTGAAGGGAGATAGTAGGAAAAGATATGATATGTTTAGACTTGTCGTGTATCCTAAAAGTTGTTATAATGCGCAGTCAATTAGGAATTTATTAACAATTCAGTGTGATTAAAGCGGTAGTGATCTTATAAATTCAAGTATGGTTTTTTGTGGAAGGTAGGTATGACTTATTTCAATATGAAATTTAATTAAAAAGTGATAATTTTATAATATAACAGTCTTAAAGAAAACAGTTAAGAGTGTGGAAGTAGAGTGTAAGTTCGTATCGGGCAACGTTTGCGTACTTACCGGTAGGGCTCCGCTGCCGTACTTGGCCTTCTTGGGCGGCGCCGCAGCCGTGGCGGGCGCGTCGGCCGCCGCGCCGCCGCCCGCCGCCAGCGCGCGGGAACACAGCTGGATAAAACGCATATAATTTAACTTCGCTTCTATGTTACTATGACTGCTACGCTGTAGTTGTTTTTTGAAGGTGACTCCGGCGGCACCACCGCCATAGCTATTTCTGCCTAATAACGCCAGTGTTAAGCGCTGCTGTCGTCTGGTTCGAATGGTGTGGTAACGGAGACTTGTTTGAGGTGTTCTAACTTAGTCCTCAGTGGTAGCAATGCATCTTTGGTCAAAACCTCAGGTAGAATTGATAATATTATTAATTATTACAGATGTCCATGGGCGGCAATGGCTAAAAAATGTAAATACAAATTTACATTTTATAATTACATGCAATATTCTCAAAACCTACTGATCCGATTTGAAAGATCCTTTATTACATTTGAAAGCATACTTTACAAGGAAGGTTAGTATTAAATATAATTATTCAATACTTAAGCCTCACATAGTGATGATTGTCCCTCGCGATGAGATGCAGCGCGCGCGGTGTGGCCAACACGGCGTGGGGAGGGCCCAGCGGCAACTTCGTGCTGGTGATGTGCCTCGCCCCCTGTCCCCCCTCCACCGGCCACACCGCTGTTTGCTGCCACACCTGGAGATTAATTTATTTTAACATAAACGCCGTTAACAGAAGTAGAAACAATTACAACAGAGATAAACTTACAACGGTGTTAAAGCAGTCCTGTCCCGTTTTTTGAACACTGCCAGGTGTGGTACTGCCTTGTACTGGACCTATGGGGTAAAATCAGAGGTAAATTAATACATTAATTTCGTCGTAAATTTATTAACTGTGTGACAGGCCGCGTTATTTTAATGAATTTTAATTCGGTCAACATTTTTTGACTTTAATATCATACCAATCCTCTTTTACCACACCATTCAAACCAGCACTAAACAGTGCCTGTATTAGATAGTGTCAGAACCTTCTCCATGAAGCTCACCTTTGGAGAGCAGCTTGTGCACGGGGAAGGAACGTTCCGTAAGTTTCCACAGCGTGAGGGTGGTGCCCGCCACCAGCAGCGAGTCAGTATCCTCACGGAGACACCAGGCGATCGACACTAGAAATAATATAGTGTTTTTTTTTATAAAATTAAATAATATAATATATATGAGGTTTTATTACTTATAGAAAGAAATTGATGTATTGCAATATTTTAAGATTAGCTGTACTTCGCAGCTTTTCCTACATTTATAAAAAATACAACCCGTACATTTTATAGCTTCAATAATTTTATGAAAATGGCTATGGAAATATTTCATGACTTTTAATATTTGTGTGCGGCACTCTAACATCTTTTTGAAATAAAAGTAAGCTTAAGTTACTTCATAAAACATGAGGTACCTGCCAGTGAAAGTTCCGTAAAAGTCAGTCTAGCCATTCCAGATATAACAAACCAAACCAAACCAATACATCAACGTTTGAAAAAATATTGTAGCATTTCTAAGTACTTTGAAGCACAACATAGCACTCTAAAGCATCCCGAAGCACTTCGAAGCATTTTGTAGCATCCCGAAGCACATCGTAGCACGTAGCACTTTAAAGCATTCCGAAGCACTTCGAAGCATTTTGTAGCATACCGAAGCACATCGTAGCATTCCGCAGCACACCGAAGTATCCCGAAGCATATCGTAGCATTCCGAAGCATCCCGCAGTATTCTTGAGCACTTCGAAGCAATCTGTAGCTTCCCTTAGCATTTTAAAACCGCAAAGTATGAACTTACTGGGCGCTTGCGCGTCGTCGTCGAGCAGGCAGAGCGCGGGTAGCGGCTGCGCGGCGAGCGCCAGCGCCACCACCTGCCCGCCCGCCGCGCCGCCCGAGCCGCCGCCTGCACACGCCCCAACACGTCACATTACTAAGCTTGGTAGTTTGACTGCAGTAACACCACCACCACAATGCACTACCTAATAGCAGCAGTGTTGAGCGCTGCTGTATTCTGGTTTGAAAGATGTAAGGGAGAATTACTTATCCGAGACATTTCTACTTAGTCCTCAGGGGTTGCGAAATATCTGTGGTTGACTTAAGACAGGATTTGGGTCTTATCTGGGGTGAATTGCAGATGTCCATGGGCGACGGTTGCCA